>JASPKZ010005421.1:0-25202 GCA_030220185.1 Diploptera punctata
GGTTGAAAACCGTTGTGTTGGTTCAGGAAGAAGACGTGTTCCAGTCCCCAAGAGAATGAAGCTTAATTGCAGAAGACCATAGGAACCTCTTCCAAACTGCTTCTCAAATGAAAGCAAATTCTCTATTCCCTGGAAAAGCTCGGGCAGCTCTGCGGCGTTTAAATGATGCAGGACTTTTTGTACGGACAGCAGCAAAGAAGAACACCTGACAGACAATCACAGATTGTTTGGCTCGCCTTTGCAGAGGAAAATGCCAACCGTGATTGGAATAATATAATATTCTCAGACGAGGTGACATTTTCTTCTACTCATGACGGCAAAGTGATTGTCTATCGTTCAAAGGGGTCTCGATACAATGCAGAATACGTGACTAGACAATCTCGTCATGGCCGCGTATCTGTGTTGTGTTGGGGCTGGATATCACGGGACGGTCTGTGTGTATTGTGGAAGTTGGACGACGCACTGAACATTGTGCAGTATAAGGCTATACTAGAGAACATCTTGATTCCATCTGTGAGGATGACATATCCTGATGGATATTATTGAATTCGTACAGGATAATCATCCTGTCCACACTTGTCGAGCGGTTTCAAACTGGTTCTCGGAGAGGCAGGATATCAGAGCGATAGACTGGCCTCCCTGTTCATCAGATTTGAATCCAATCGAAAATGTGTGGCTAAGATGAAAATAGAGATGAACTCTAATTGGCTACAGATGCACGAAAGGCGAAAGATGGCTTCTGGGCACAAATGCAAGACGTCTGGGATGATCTAGCCGATTGTCCACGTGCCTGTAGAAATTTGATTGCATCAGTGCCCCGCAGATTGAGGCCGGTAATAGATGACGAGGGTTCATATACCCAATGTTGATTTTGTTTTTGTTAGTTTTCATTTTAGATGATATTATTTTCTTTCCTAATTATTTAATACAAGAAGGTTTTAATTCTTTTTTTTTTTGTGTTTTGTGTGTGCATTAAATCCATAAAACTCAAATATAAAATTAAATGTGAAACTACATTACAGGCGCAATGCTATTATAACAACATTCAGTTAAAAAAAATAATAAAGTTGAACGGGAATCGAACCCGTGAGGTTACGAACACAAATAATGTCTGTTAAACCTCTCGACCTCAGAAACACACTAAGCCAAGCTCTCATTTTATGTTGCTCGAGTGTGCACTGCGTTAACTAACAAACAACCCAGTACAATTACTGAAAACGTGTTGTGAATACGACTTCTGCGAGCGCTCACGAAGTTCCCGATCGGTTGATAGAATCTGCGGATGACTTTTTTTTGTCTAAGGTTGTACATGTTCCACAGTTTAAACATGCTCTACCGACAAGTCGTGTCCGGGTGGCACAGGAGACCTAAAAATGGTACCTAAAAAGGAAAAGGCTAACTCATTAATTGGTGAAATTAATTTTCTCATGCCAGCTTATTTAAACGAGTCGGACTGTAGTGTAAACATAATCATATTTTTTATGTATATTGTTGTATAATTATTTAAAAAATACCGATTCATTTTTCCATTATTTATTAAGAATATTAAATATTAAATCACTGTATAAGATACAGTGCCAAATTAAGAATAAGATATAGGCCCTGAACGAAGAAATGTGGTAATTATTTGCACAGACAGGTTATTTTGAACAATTTGTTCGCTGAATTACATACGAATAGAAAACTAAAATATTTCCATATCAATTGTTTTTGCATACACATCCAATTTTTAGCCATTTTGAGGATGGATCATGCTATGTTGTTTGTTAAACAGGGCCTGTGGTCTTCATTATAGTTTTCTAAACACAAAACTAAACCAATTTTAAACTATGAACCGTACCAAATGTCCTGTTCCCTGAAATACACAAAAAATATATTTAAGAAATGGAGGCAGACAAGTGCATTATAAACACATCTGCACCAATTAATATATTTAAAAAGTTAAGTATATTTTTAAGTTATTCAAATTCAGTTAAAAGTTTATTCATTCTCTTCCATAATTATCTACACATTTACATCACCAGATTTTTGCTAAATTCTCCACAGTTAAAGGTTAACTTTTGTCAGTAAGAGTCATTTTGAACGCAGCAAAACGTATTTCTACTAAAAGTTGTCTAAGGAAGAAATTTTAAATTAGTGCAGTATAGTAGAAAAATCAATACCTAATGGAACGTTTACATTTTCCCCCAGGATCCTACCTGATATCCTCAATTGGCGAAACCCTCCGTGTCCTTGTAAAGTATCTGTTCCAAAGTATTGACAGGTCTTGTCACTATGGTCCGGGTGGCATAGGAGACCTAAAAGTAGTGCTTAAAAAGGGAGAGGTTAACCCCTTAATTGGTGAAATTGAAGTTTCTCATGCCAGCTTATTTAAATGCGTCAGACTGGAATGAAAACAAATCATGCATAACCATAATTTATTTGTGTATATTATAGCATAATTTTATACAAATTTAAATATTTTTACCGATTCATTTTTTCACTATTAAATAAACTAAAATAATGTATATTATAGGCTACAGTGTCAAATTAAGGATAACAAATAAAGGAAGAAATGTGGTGATTATTTGCACAGACAAGTTATTTTGAACAATCGTTCGCTGAGCAATAAACTAAACGATTTCCATGTCTATTGTTTTATAAACACATCAGCTATTTTCATGTTGTGGTGTTTGTTAAACAGGACCTGCGGTCTTCATTCTAGTTTTCTAAACACGAAACTAAGCCAATTTTAAACTATGAACCGTACAAAATGTCGGATATATAGCAAAAATAATTTCACTTTTAATGGAAAAAAGTGTAAATTAATTAAATCAGATAACTGATGATACATTTTTCATCCGAGACCGTGGGTACCCGTCCTCGCATTGGTTTGGATCAATAGAGGAAAAGAAGCGAATCCAGCAAATCCGACCGAGTTCCATGACTCCCTTAATTGTGTTTAACGGCTCTGGGCGCTGATGTAACTTGTCTCCATGTAGGTTATAGGCTATTATATTGCTCCTCCATAATCAGTTTTATTCGCCTAAGATATCTCTGATATTAACTGACAAAAATGGCTAATATTTTGTCTTATTTCGCGTAAATCATAAAACTCTTAATAAATTACTTGTAAAATTCATAATAAACAAATACTTTCCTTGCTACCTACGTTAGTATAGACCTGTTTCAAACTGCACTACATGTAGAACTCTTATTACTTTTTTTTAAAAATATAATAATGGAAAAGATCACTCAGTCTTCTCAATAAAATAAGCTACGACATTTTTTAATGTCGCGGTTCAACAATAGCATCGCCGTTACGTGGTTACGGCATGAAAAACATTTCAAAATTTGTTTTGCTACAAAACTAATTACAATTTCGCGTTCTTTTATTTCAGGAAAATCGGGATTTTGTTTCACAACGTAAATGAATAAGTAAAAAGTCTTTAAATGGAGTTATTTAAAATGATCGTGTGTAAAATACAAGGTAAGTAAGTTATATTTAAGAGATAAAATCATGTTAGTGTGTAGAATTAGTTGTTGTTACTCCTAAACCATGTCCATGTGTAATTGTACAGTATTACATCTGCAGGTTGATTCCAGAGATTCGTTACTGAGCTGCTGATGCACTGGAATATAAGACGTGGTGATGATTCTTTTGTGTTACACTGGGAATGTTTTCTTATAATATATTACTTTAAGAGTTCTATGGTGTCCTGTTTTAAGTCTTGATAAGGTGTCTGTTTTTTTTTTTCGTTGCAGTCTCCACGACTAATGTTATTCTACCACCCCATTCTTGGCCTTCCTACTGGCTGACTTTGTTTTTTCCTACAACAAGTCTTCGTGCCTCTCATTTTTAAAACGTGCTACATGTCCTGCCCGTCAGAGTCTACAAGGCTCAACTATTCTTATTAAATCTTGTTTCCTATTAACATCATGTTATGTAGACCCTACTTTCTTCCATTCACTTTTACATGTTAATTTGTCTTCGCAAGGACTTTATTCTCAAATAAACACCATTATTTTTTCTGTCTTAAAATAAGAGACCTGTTACGCACCCATTTAATATAACGTGAAGAACCGCCGCGCCGGGTCATACCTTATTAATATAATATGTTTTGAGAGAATTTGGGATGGCAACAGACTCCATCACGCATGGTATGTAGTATGCATTTCCATAGTTGAATCTATGTAGGCCTATAAATTATTTCTGTTTATTTTCGTTCCAAGGTATTTTAATTCCGTCACTTCATCAAAATGTTGTGAGGAAAAGACATCGGTCACGTAGGGATGACAACCCAATTCAAACTCGTGCCGGTGGAATCCTCAACCACCTGCTACCCCAAACACCTCCTAAGGCCTCCAGTGAAGTCACTTTACGTTTACGTCTGATTTTGCCCAGTATATTTTTTTTTTCCTTTTACTTTTCTTATTCCTTTCTTGAACTTTTACTTAATATTATCACCTTCTTCTTTTCGTATCGTAGTTCTGAATGTACTGTTACGATTTACACTTTTTTTTTCAATCATATCTACCTAGGCCGTCCTAAAGATCTTTTACCGTTTGATCAGAACTTTATAAAATTGTCTTAGAAAACCTGGATCTGAGCAAACGGTCCACATGTCCATGCAAGTTGATTTTATACTGATGAGTGTAATCCATACTATTTTTTTAAATACATGAGTACAAAGACACACACACAGTCCCTGATGGAAAACACTTAATTCTCTTTAGAGAAAAAACCTGATGTCCAAGTTCAGGAATCTAACCTTGTTCTGTAGCCAGGAACGTTGACTCCAAGGCCACGAGATCGACCAATGTTCATGCATTGACTTCAAATATTTTCATGAAATTATATATTTTGTACGTTGCCCACGTTAACTCGATTGTTATTTTTAACTTTTTTCGTGTTATTCAGTTCTAAAAATAACTGCAATAATCGGGTTACCATGGTAACTAAAATTTGAACTACAATCTGCATGTTCATGTGATTACCAAGTTCTATTTATTGTTTGTGTCTACAATTTATGCCCTCACACACTCCAAAAACGTCTATTTGTTTTCATTATAAACATATTGTGCCGAATTACAAGATATTAAAATACAAATTTCTCAAGATTCTTCTCTTGAAGTCAGATACAATATAAATTCCATTATAAATTATGTCAACTTTAACAAATATGCAATTCAAACATGTCTAAATAGAACAGACAGTAGAATGCGGGTAGGCAAACAGTTTTCAGATAGTTTTTAAATTCTCCATTGAATTTCGTACTAGAGCATTCCATCAAATCTTTAGACGATAAAGAAGGCGTACACCTCAATGGTATTAAAAATCTGTTAGTTTATGCTGATAATGTACTATTATTAGGTGATAGCTAGGAGATACTACGGGCCAACATGCATATTCTATTTAGTAACACTAACACATTGTGGCTGGAAGTAAACATCAATAAAACTAAATATATGTTTACACATAGAAATACACTATATAATGGAAAAGGAAAGTCATTGACACATGAGGAAAATTTTGAAGAAGTGACTGAACTCAAATACCTGGAGAAACATTACAAACATGAATAAGGTGCAGAAAGAAACTAAACATAGGCTCAATTGAGGACGTCACCCTAACAACGACTTATGGTGATTTTTTTTTTTTTTTGGGCGATTGCATATCCTTGAAATACTGATCTTGTTCTATCATATACTAGAATTTGGCGAGCATCCGAGCTGCCAAGATGGCACAAGAGTACGACATTGCGCTAGTCTTTCAGGTGATCAGATGCTCGTACAATAGAGCACTTGTAGCTGAGTTGTATCAAAACGCTGTCATTCTGAAACTATGGAAGGCAATAAAGTAAGAAATTTGCCTGTAAACATCTAATACATAATAAACATACGCATTTAGAGAAGGTGCTGGGGCCCAGAATAAAAATATTAAATTTATTATATTTATTTCTTAGTTTTCAAAAGTGCACAATGTCAAAATATTGCACATGTTTCTAGTTAGAGGTCATAGTTCCTTACATTTTGACTCAAATTTTGGTGTATACAGTATTAATATGTAAAAAATTTCGACAGTGGAAACTGATGAAGAATATCGTGAAGTTATTTCATCATCATCATCATCATGAACAAATTCGTTTTAGGCCATGTGGCCTGTACGGTAAACCTAGCGAAGATGGTCTTGATCTTTCCACCGATGTTTTGGTCTTCCTTCGTCCCTATGTCCAGTTGGGGTATATTGGAATGCCAATTTTGGAAGTCTATTTCTTGCCATTCTCCTCAGATGATTTTTTTCATTCTTGTTGGTATTTTTGTATATCTTCATTTAAAATTGTTACTCCAAGTTTTCCTCTGATAATAGTGTTCCTTTGGTGATCCAGTCTATTAACTCCTAACAAAGATCGTAAGAAACGCATTTGGCTTACTTGAAGTTTATGAGAGTTTCTTTTATTTAAAATCCAAATTTCACTTCCGTATTTTAGAGCAGCTTTTGATGTGATGTTATGTAATCTTAGTTTTGTCTCTGTCCTCATCTGTTTACCAAAATGTCCACCAGGCTAAATAAATAAAATGTCTTCGTATTACCCCGTTCATTTTATTATATTTTTGTAATTTTGAATCAATGTCACTCTTATACTCTGCAAATACACTTCCTAAGTAAGAGAAATCTGACACTTGTTCTATAATTTTTCCATCAATCTCAATTTTCACCCGTTGTATGTTTTTTCAACACATTGCCATTGTTTTGGATTTATTTCGTCTTGTAAAAAAAATTCAACCATATTCAGTTCTATGGGACAGTTCCATTTTGAAAGAATGGTCAGGAACACTGAATCCACACCTCATGAAAAAAACAACAAGTAATCTCTTTTTCAGATTCACAAATACCACAAAATCCTTTGTGAGCCTTCAAGGAGATTGTTTGCTTCTAATATGGCAATACATTGATGTTTTGTAAAGAGAGTTTGTAGCAAGTGAACTCATGTTGTCGCGCTCCTAAAAATGAAGCACATTCCACTTAAACAGACTCAGGAAAATTATATTAGGGATTTGTTTTCCTGCTTGAATGAAGACTCGAGGAACTGGCATGAAGATTTAATAGAAGTCGCAAACCTAAGATCTCCAGCTCAATAAACTGAAGACGTAATGACGGGTATGTGCTATATATTAACCACGATTGTTTATTTAGTTACAGTTATTATTTTATTAACGATCTCAAACTTTAAATTACCAATGGCTTTTGTAGCATTTGATATTTAGTTCACAATATTGAAAGAGTTAACTTTTTAGTTCTCTAATTAGGAAAAGGTGTTCATATTTTATGTTCTAAATGGAATGCGTTTCTAGAGTTGATCCTATGAATAATTCATTTCTGTCTGTTACTGTTTCAGGTTATTTGAATTCCGACGCTTCTTCAAAATGTCCACAATTTGCTCTTCATATTTAGCATATATAGGAAGAATATTTTATACATTTACTACAATAACTGTGAAAATGTCCATTTTACCTAGTAATCAGTTATAAACTTTTACCTTTCTAGGAATCTACATTTGAAAATAAATTTGATGCAATGAAGAAAAGCAAGGCGGTGAGATTGAAAACAATAGTACATGGAAGTTACTCAAATAATCCCAGCACTGTGAGTATGTAAAATAAATTAAATGAGGAGGTAAACTGAAGAGGAACTATTTCGTAAGAATATCATAGCTTGGATGAATGCAACAAAATGGATGATTTCATTACGCAATACATAAGTTGATCGTATGAAATTTATTGTGAACACAGGTCTTTTATATCAATTTAAATATAAGATAATTTAATACGCTCACATTTATTTAAATGCAGAATCATTGCTCAAGAAAACAAAACATGAAACAGAATCACACACAGGCTGTTTCTATATTTAATTGAAAATTTGTTAAAGAAAGAAAAAAAATACATTTCATGGGATTTAATTCTGTGTGCAGCTAACAATTTCCGTTAGTTTTTGTCACTTGGAATCGTTTATCCCTGAGGAGAGTTTATAGGTGATTCAAACATCGTAGTACCAACACCTTTATTCTCGCTTTGCCATAGTGTGATACTTAAAAATGAGAGGTTTTCTAGAAATGTAATATACAGATGTAAATAAAAAATCATCACTCCACATAAGCATATATTATTTGGCGTAAAATTGGATGAAGTTGTAGTTATGCTAATTCTTGGCTCACAAAAGTTGCACATTTTGTCCAATAGAGTCTGTCCAATGGTAACTATGATGCTCCGATACTTGAAGGGACATAAATAGCTGGCTGGATCTCTAGTGTTGTGCTACATGATGTCTTTCTTGTTTTCCAGGTTATTGATGTGTACCTGCAGGATGAATTCACGTTTCAAGAATGTTTGGCTGTATTTCCAGGACAGAGGTAGAGTCACCTGGTTTTAATAGTTGGGCAACCCACCGTTCTGGGGGCTATAATACTGGGGCAAAAGAAACCCACGCCTGGGGGTCTATCTGGGCACACCCGAATTCTCGAGGGGGTTAAATATCGGGGTCCACGCTTTGTTGTCGTGGTAAAAGAACAACAAGTTAAGTACCTGACTTAAATTTCATGTTTCTTTATGTTAACTAATTTTAGATTCCTGTGTTTCTTCTTCTTCTTCCTTTGGCTCGGGGGTCCTGTAAGATTCTTGGCTTCCTTCATAAAAACTGTCCATTCTTCTCTATTACTAGCTTTCTGTCTCCTACTTTCCACCTTCAGTTGTCTTAAGTCTTCCTCAACATTATCTAATCATCTTAGTTTCTGTCTTCCAACCTTTCTTCTTCCTTCCGGTAGCCCTTCTAAAATCCTTCTTGCACCTCTTTCTTATTCCATCCGCAACACATCCAGTCTATTTCTTCTAATATCTCATACCACAACAAAATTCCTATATAATTCTTTCAGTTCTTGGTTCGTTCAAATTCTCTATTACACATTGTAATCCATACTCAAATTTAAATCTAGATTTTAAAATTGTAATAAGTACTTAATTTTCGTTTATTTTTGCTATAATTATTATTATTATTCCAAATTCGTGAAATACTCTATTAATATAAGATGTAATTATTTTTCAGGATGTAAGAGGTTCGGCAACATTTGCTGACCTGCAGGTAGCAGGTAATATCCAGGTAAGATATCTCTTAACTTTATACATTAATTTACAGCGTATATTTATAATGTACAAATTATGATTCCTGGAATTGATTAAGAGCATTGTTTGAATTCTTAAGTTTTGTAGACAATCATCTTACACATTTTTTACCTCAGCCACAAGACTCTTTTGGACGAACCGTTGTGAAACTTTTGCTAATTTAAGAATGGTGATGTACCTTAAATACGACTTCATCCAATTCAAACAATAACTTTTTATGTGGAATATGATTTTTTATTTACATTTCTAATTTACATTTCTACAAAACTTCGATTTTGAACATTTACGCCAAAGAATATCTATCTATGTGGGGTGTTGGTTTTATTAAATTACGTCTCTATATTACATCTCCAGAAAACTTACCATTTTGAAGTATCACAATTACAGCAGACTTGCCATGTGTTAGGTTAATTACCAACGTGAAGATGAAGATGATTTGTATGAAGAACGTATGAATTCTATTCAGTGTAAATTAATGTATAGTGACAAAAATATAAAATAACAACTGTACTGTATTCAGAAATTCGTTCCCGTGTAATATGTTTTCTTTCTTCAATACATTTCCCATTGAATATAAAGAAACCCTGTATGTCATTTTGTTTCTAGTTGTGTTTTCTTGTGCAATGGTTAGATACATACATAATCTGCATTGTAGTGTTAATGATTTCAATTTCATGTTACAATATTAAGTTCATATTCAATTGACATAATATTTTGGAAACGTAATTTTTCAAAGTGAATTTTATACAAAGGTTCTCTATTTTCCGTATTTCTAATTCATAATACCTTGATTTTAAATTCTTTTGAAAAGATTAATTTTAATTATTTGCTTTACAGAAGATAATTATTTTGTTAAAAAGGTACATAAAAGGTAAATTTATCCAACAGCAGTATGGAGTTGTCTGAAATTTGGTTTGGAAACAAAAGGCAAATGAGGAAGTCCTGATATTTGCGGTCAGAACAGCAAATTATGCTGCTTGTTTTGTCGAGTAAACAGAAACAAGTGACTGGGCCATCCTGATTTTCGAGGGATATAAATATCGGAATCATGTAGTGTTACTGGAGCACGTCTAATTTTATTACTGTTATCGACTTAAATATTCTTATTAATAAATTTACAATACAGTCAAACGTGTAACAATATTTTCATAATGCACAATTATATTTCAGGTTGGAATCAAGAACAAGAAGAAATTATTTTATTTATGTAAAAATCACAGAGAAGAACTTTGTATGTACAGTTCATGAAATGTGTATCTTAGTTCCTACAATTCCATTAGGAACTACTATCGACATAATTAATAACCATCTGACACTATCGAGCCTGTACGTTCATGGCCATGCTGACATTAGCTCTCCATACACCCTTATGTTAAGCTAATGTTTTCTAATCATATATTGTATAATTTAATGTAATCATGGTGTATTATTTCATTTGTTTTCTTATTAGCCTTCAGTCTTATAGTGTTATTCACTTGCATTTCTTGCTGTAAACTTGGCAACGCTATGGCGCTGCCGCATTTAAGGTTATACGTTGCAACCCTGTAACCACGTGACCGTATGAGTCGGTCTCGCTACTCTTCCGCTGGCGGTAGTCCAGAACAGACACATATTCACAAGACTCTTCCGCCGGGATCTGTCCAGGGCATACTCTGTTCCTGCATCACATATTCAAGACCACAACACACAAGGTTCTTCAAACATGAAGCGCACATTATTCAAGTTATTAAAGTGTTTTAAATTACAAGTCGTGTGTATTCATCTAAAGCTGCCACGTGAACATTCTATTGTTCATACATCCAGTTATTGTGTTATCCGTAAAACATAGAATATGCTGTTACGTACTTTTTTTTTAGAATTTATTTTGACATTCGTTTCCGTGTACATTAATTTGGTGTATTTCTTCTCGTTTAGGCGGCGTAAGCCATTAAGTGTCCAAAAGCTCCTTTTTTAATACACCGATATACTTTTTTTAGCTGTGGCTCTATAATACGTACGGTAATGTTTTTTATACGTTAATTGTCCCAGGAAATTTCTTTAAATGATGACGAAACCCCCATTCAAATCTGTCAAGTTGTTTTATGAGTTCATAAATGATAGATTCACGCTCATTTTTAAACATAAATATGTATGTGTTTTTCGATAAAAATAATAGCAATGCTGTTATTTGCTAGTTTCCCCGAATCCTTAACAATATAATAATAATAATAATAATAATAATAATAATATCAATAATAACTAACTCACTGTCACTATTCATCTCGTTGTTTCATGGCTGCGCGGACATAAGCTCTCCATACATCCCTTTCCTGAGCTAATGTTTTCAAATCATTCCCTGTATATTCTACTTCCCTTTAAATCATAGATAATGTTATTCTCCCACCTCATTCTTAGCCTACCAACTGGTCGTTTTCCCTCGGGTTTCCGACAAGAAGCTTCCATGCACGTATTTCATTCCCCATTCGTGCCACATGTCCTGCCCAACGCAGTCTACGAAACGTAACTGTTCTTATTATATCTGGCTTCCTATAAAGACCAAGTAGTCCACTGTGTTTACAGTCTTCTCCATTCACATGTCTGTTCATCTCTCTTTGGTCCAATAATTTTCCTAAGAAATTTATTCTCAAATACTCGTAATCTCCTTTCCCCCTTAAAGTAAAAGTGTTCTTCTTTATTTTTCTACAAATATTCGGGGAAATTAGTTTGTATGCAGAAAAGAGAGAATTAAAAAAAGAAAAGAGTCCCTCGACAACAAAATACCCTGTAGGAGGGGGAAGGGAGCAATTATTCATCCTGCCCGAGTCCAAAACCACAACTGTGCTGTGTAAATTACTCTAAAAAGTGCAACACATTAAGAGAAAAAATGAACATTGAAAATAAATACAGAGAAATAAAAGACAAACGGAAGTTTAAAAGTATCTGAAAAGTAAAAGTAGGAGAAGTCTTGAGTTTTCGTTGTGAAATTTCCTGTTCCGTGCAGCAGTTGGCACTCTTGTTGTGGAACTTAGTTTGTTTTTATAACCCAGAATGCACATCAAGTGAAAATAGCCCCGGTTGAGCATGCGCAGTGTTCTAAACGTAAAAATTGACGACAATTTAGAGACTCTCGGCAACTTCAGACTTTTAAATGCAATTTGTCCGTCCATTAAAAAGGGTGGTGGGCATCTTTATCCCCAAGCAAGCAGAAATTTCCATTAACTGATATTTACAGTTAATCGAGTTACAGCGTACAGTCTTCTTCTTGCTGTTCAACCAACCAAGTCTCAGACCTATAGGCCTCTTACGATCTCACTGATGAATTTTGTATCCAGCGTTTCCTTGGACTTCCCAGAGATCTTGTTCCTGTTGGACAATAACGAAGCATGGCCTTGGAAACTCTATGTGAACTCATTCGACGCAAATGATTCATCCAGTTATTTTAGTATCTATGTATGTATTCAATGACCGGTTCTAAACGTACTTCCTTCAAGATATCATAATTGCGTTTGTGATCCCATTTCGTATATCCTGCTGTATATCTCATGAATCTCATTTCGCTAGAAGTAATCCTGTTCTCTTCTTCTTTCCTCAAAGTCCATGCCTCACTGCCATAGCAAAGTGCAGGTCTTGCTAAGGTTTATATAACCGTAGTGTGGCATCTCTCTGGACTAGCGAAGATTTCATTACTCAATTTATTATTCCCATGGTTTTATTAAAATTAGTGATTTTATTTGCTATGTTTACTTCATCCAAATATGTTAATGTGTATCCAAGGTAGATACATAAATTTACTCTTTCCAGTATTCTTGAATCTATACAAATTTTGCTAAGTACAGGATACTTTCCTTGAAAAGCCATTACTTTTGTTTTCTCTGTATTGACATTCATGTTATATTTTATGGATATTTTATTAAAATTATGTACTGAATATTGTAATTCGTCCTGTGAGGACGCCACTAATGTTACATCATCTTCGAAAATTAATGTACCTAATTTCATATTTCTATTCAAAGCGTACAGTACGGTCATCATCATCATCATCATGAACAAATTCGTTTTAGGCCATGTGGCCTGTACGGTAAACCTAGCGAAGATGGTCTTGATCTTTCCACCGATGTTTTGGTCTTCCTTGGTCCCTATGTCCAGTTGGGGTATATTGGAATGCCAATTTTGGAAGTCTATTTCTTGCCATTCTCCTCAGATGATTTTTCCATTCTTGTTGGTATCTTTCTATATCTTCATTTAAACGTGTTACTCCAAGTTTTCCTCTGATAATAGTGTTCCTTTGGTGATCCAGTCTATTCACTCCTAACAAAGATCGTAAGAAGCGCTTACTTGAAGTTTATGAGAGTTTCTTTTATTTAAAATCCAAATTTCACTTCCATATTTTAGAGCAGCTTTTGATGTGATGTTATGTAATCTTAGTTTTGTCTCTGTCCTCATACGTTTACCAAAATGTCTTCGTATTACCCCGTTCATTTTATTATATTTTATTATATTTTTGTAATTTTGAATCAATGTCACTCTTATACTCTGCAAATACACTTCCTAAGTAAGAGAAATCTGACACTTGTTCTATAATTTTTCCATCAATCTCAATTTTTATCCGTTGTATGTTTTTTCCACACATTGCCATTGTTTTGGATTTTGAAGTGGAAATTTTCATATTATATTTGCTGGCAATTTTGAATAATTGATACGCTGCTATTTGTAAGCTATCTTCGGAATCTGATAATATTATTTCATCATCAGCATATAATATTGTTTGAATTATTTTATTCCTAGTTATTGAAATTCCACTATTTACTGTTTGTTTCCATTCTTGCACTATTCTGTTAATATATATATATATATATATATTAAATAAGAGTGGAGATAGTCCACATCCTTGTCGAACACCTTTGCTTGTGTTTATGTGTTCTGTTATTTCTCCATCTGGTAATTTAATTTTGATTTTAGAATTTTGATATAAGCTTTGTATGGCTCGTATTACATGTGAGTGTATATGTTCTTCATGCAGTATCTGCCAAAGTTTATCTCGGTTTACATTATCATATGCCTTTTCATAATCTATAAATAGTATGTATAGTGGGAGATTAAATTCTCTCCTTTTTTCCATAATTTGTTGTAGGGTAAATATTGCATCTATAGTGCTCCTCCCTTTTCTAAATCCACATTGTTCTTCTTCCAAAAATGTTTCACTACTTACTGATAATTTATTTTTAATTATGTTCGCATATAATTTAGATGCAGTTGGGAGTAAGGCAATGCCTCGGTAGTTATCACATTTGTTTTTTCTGACCTTTTTTTATGTATATTAATTACTAGACCCGTTTCCCAATCCGTTGGAATATTAAGACAATGCCAAATATTGTTAAAAAGTTCTAATAGTTTCTCTTTCAAGGCGGTTCCTCCATACTTAAAAAGTTCTAAATTTAAATCATCTAAACCTGGACTTTTCCTGTTCTTGGCCTTCTTTAAAACTTCTTCTAGTTCGTCCATTGTTATGTCTGGTTTTTATATTTAATTTTCACAAGTCAAATTCAAAGTAATTTTTTCGGTGTGAGTGTTCGGTTCTGAACAAAGATTTTTGTAGTAAGTAATCCAATCTTGTTTTGGTATCAGATTAACATTAAATTTTGTCTTTTGTTTCCATCTGTAATTTTTTGAATATTTTAAACCCCTGTCTTTGTGCTCCTGTAATATCACGTTCTAAGGATTTTACAAATTTATCCCAATCATCCTTTCTATATTTTCTAGACAATTTACGAACCTTAGCTCTGAGTTTTTTATATTCTGTATAATGCTCCTCTTGTTTAGTTTGTAAATACACTTTATAGGCTTTTTTCTTTTGTTCAATATTTTCTTTTAATTCAGGATTCCAAGTTCGTAATCTCTTTTTCGTACAGTACGGTATATTCATAAATATATCTTATTGAAAGAAAAATCTCGCTGCTTCCGAAATAACACATGTTAATATAAACAAACAAGTCATAAATATGACTAGGGGATGGAGTTGAGGAAATTACTTTTTATTTTCATCTGAAGAAGAGGCTCAATATAATATAAATATAATTGGGTCATTGTAAGCAATAAAAAACTGGGTTTAATTTTTTTTTGTCCTTTTTGCATAATTTTTTTTTGGTTTAATGATCCCATTTTGGTTTTTTTAAGTCTTAACGACTTGTTTATGCTACTTTACCTTATTTTCACTACATTTATACCATTTGTATTATCAAATATCCTTCCGGGAAAAATTCTCGTATAAGACTTGAAAGCATAATAATAGTCCCTTCGATTGGTTGCCGGCCAAAGGAAGGCAAGACCAGCGATGGGGCTGCCATCTTATAGCCTCTGGTCAGGCTTTTCTGGAGAAGAAAATAAAATAAAGGAAAGAAGAAATGGAAGAAGGAAAGACTCCCTAGCCCTCGGATGCCCTAATAGCGTCGGGGCCGAAAAAAACAAGAGTTAACCAAGAGAGGTTAGATAGTAAAGTTAAAAGAGTGCAAAACACAAGTAAGTGGAAGAAATGTTTTGCTTAGCTTGGGCACCTTTAGGTCGCCATCCGCATATCCCCTAGATGAGGACCTCTAAAATTGAAGTTCGCAAAAAACATAGACAAAGCTGGGAACAATTTGTCTCATTTTTGGAAAATGATATCACTAGGCCTCAACCAAAAATATATAAAGTTTTAAAAAATTTAAATAATGATTCAGAGAGAAATGCACATTTAAATTGTATATCTAAAGAATCTTGGCTTACCTACTTTCATCATTTATGGACACAAAAGGATGATTTATTACAAATACCAATCTCTAATAACACTGCTTTGGAACAAATTTCTATAGATGAATTAACTGATGTTGTTAAATCATTAAAAAGTAACAAAGCTCCCGGAGAAGACCACATTAATCAAGAATTATTTAAATTTTCAACTAAAAATTTTTTAGACAGATTTCTTATTCTCCTTAATATGATATGGGAAGGACAAGAACCACCACATAGCTGGAACAAATCCATTGTAATACCAATCTTCAAAAAAGGAAGTCGCCAAATCAAAGATAACTATCGTGGAATTAGCTTGTTGAACTCTGGATATAAAATGTATGCTAATATAGTTAAGAATAAATTGAGGAAAATTTATGAAAATATAATTGGATAAGAGCAGAATGGATTCAGAAAGGGTAGATCTTGTACAGATGGATTCTTTACTCTAAAACTACTATTAGAAAAGCACAAGGAATTCAATATAGAAACTCATATCGCCTTCGTTGACTTCATAAAGGCTTTTGACAAAGTAGACAGAAATATATTACTACAAATTTTAGCTGATGATAACGTTCCACAACAATATATTACTAATATCTTCAACATCTATAAAGATAATGAAATCTCTGTTAAACAAGATGGCAAATTATCTTCTTGGGAAAAGATCAACACTGGAGTAAGACAGGGATGTGGACTTTCACCGGTGCTTTTCATTATATACATGAATAAATTAATAAATGAATGGAGGAAAACACAACGAGGATATATACCCATCAACAGGAACCTCAAACTCGATGCTATTCTTTTTGCAGACGATTTAGCTCTTCTGGCACTTTCCGAAAATGATTTGCAACGATCAATTTATAATTTACAAAAAATAGCTGCCAAATTTAATATGGAAATATCAATTAACAAAACTAAAATTATGGCATTTCATGGGAAGGACCCCATACAAAGTAAAATCTGTCTCCAGAATAAAATTTTAGAGAGATCTAATCAATTTAAATATCTTGGATATTATCTCTCTATCTGGGATGAAAAGGATATCCCTGAAAAAGTTACTAGTTATAATAAAAGTTTAGGAATTATTAATCAAGTTATGAAACCACATCCCTTGTACAAAAAAAACACCAGATTACGTTTATATAACACTTTGGCTAGACCAGTGTTGACCTATGGTAGTGAAGCATGGACACTAAAAAAACAACATGAAAGCAGAATAACGGCTTGTGAAATGAGATTCATGCACAGAACAGCGGGTTACACCAGATGGGATCGGAAAAGGAACACCGATATCTTAAAAGAATTGAAGACTACGCCAATTTTGGAATATATTAAACAGTACCAACTAAATTGGAAACACCATCTTGAAAGAATGAGTTCAAATCGGATCCCCAAAGCTGTTTATAATTATATACCAAGAGGACGAAGATCACTGGGCCGTCCTATGAAACGCTGGAGGGAAAATTTTCTATAGGATCGTAACAGGCCTTGGCCTAATACTTGGAAGGAAGAAGAAGAAGAAGTATTATCAAAGAATCTGCAGGGTCTATTCTCAATTTCGAAGTCTTTTAAAATTAAAAAAAAAAAACACTATCTAGTTTACTTTCTAAAACTTTTCAAATTCCAAACACTATTGTTCCCTCACAGCATATCACGTTACTTTTAACCACCAGCCTACTGACCACCTGAACTATTGTTTGTCGATTTCAAATTTTCTAAGAAGTTGCCATTTTGTGACAATTACTTCGAACAGAGGGTGAAGGCAGAGAGAGCGTCTTATTCCACTGTTAGTAACTGTAACACTTTTTACGTCCATTTTCCTGTTTTTTATGTCATTTGCAGGATATCTTTAGGTATTTTTTTAAGGTCTTTTATAGGCATATCACCTGGGCATATCATAGGTCATCACTTGCGAGCCGGATTTATGGCATACATAACATTGTGTTCTGTCCAAGAGCAGGTCGGTCTTTCAATGTACACTTAGCATTCTCCGCTCTTTCCTTAATTCAGCTTTCCTTTTTGTATCCGCATACAAACCATTTATTTTAATATTGTCTGTCATCTGATGTCTTATTTTCTGCTTCTTACCTTGTTTCCGTTGACCATTCCTTCTTGGGCATCCGACAGCAGTCAGTTTCTTCTTAGCCAGTGGCCAATCCAATTTTATTTCCTCTTCTTTATGAGTTACAGCATTGTCCTTCCTTCATCCGCTCTGTTTTAACACATCTTTGTTTTTTATTTTGTCTGTCCATTTTATACATTCCATCCTTCTCCGTATCTACATCTCCAGTCGCTTTTGCTTATTCCGTAGTAATGTCCACAAGACTTTGGAGCAATAAGGAATGAGGGCGGATCATAGAGAATTCGAATAAATGAAGAAATAAATAGAATTATCAAAAACAGAAATATAATCAACTTCATTAAAACACGAAGATTAAGCTGGATTTGACACATATATAGAATGGATGATGAAAGGATGGTAAAATGATCTACAAATGGAAGACATTAATCCCTAAATATATGGGACGACTCAAAAAAGATGGAAACATGATGTTGTAAATTATATAAAATTTATGAAGATAAATAATTGGAACAAATGTGTTCTTTTTAAGTAAAACTACGTATTTTGTCTCATAATTAAAAAAAATAATTTACTTAAGTAGAATCTTACACTATATATATATGACTAGAGCATGGAATTCACTTCCCAGTCATGTCAGGGACTGCCAATCGCTTCATTATTTGAATACAAATTAACTGATATCTTAAGTTCGACACAATGAAAACATTAACTGCATAACAACTATATAGAGCAATCCATTAATAATCATCTAGGAAGCTACTTACTTTATTTTATATCATTTTACTATATTCTATGTTTTTGTTAGAATTAGCTAGTATTAATCATTGTATTTTGTTTAGTCTGTATTTTAATAATATCTTAAAATTGTAATATGTATGTAATTTTTGTATAATTCTACTATTCGCTGGTTGAGTGGAAGAGAAGGCCTTATGGCCTTAACTCTGTCAGATAAAATAAAGCATTATTATTATTATTATTATTTTTATTATTATTATTATTATTATTATTATTATTATTATTATTATTATTATTATTATTATTATTATTATAGTTGAAAACAGCAGTATGAAAATATTTTCTCAATTGTGAATTGAGATATAAAGAATTATAAGAACACAGGTACATTGTTGTATATTGAAACAGATTTTCCAAGCTATACAAATGCTGCCAAAAAAATTTCATTCACTCCACACAATAAACACACACACACACACACACATACACACACACACACACACACATATATATATATATATATATATATATATATATGGTATGATAAGAAAAATAAATGCCTGGACGGGATTCGAACCCGGATCTCTGAGTCTGTACCTCAGCGTGATATCCATTACACTACCAGGCGAATCCAATTCAAACACTTATTTTTCTTATATATGTATTATACTCTCCATTATTACTAGATGTCATATATATATATACATATATACATACATATATATATATATATGACACAGGACGATCACATATTGCAAAGCCTCTTTTAGAACCTCGATTATCTACAATGTTTATGAGTAAAATAGTAGTAGGAACGCCGTACTGTAGCCAGATCAGGCAAATGCTGAAAGGTCAAGGGTTCGAGTTCCGATGCTGTCAGAATTTTTAAACTGGCAGAATAATGACTCTGGAGGTGACACATCCTCAAACGGAAATGAGTAACAAACTATGTTCTGAGGTTAAGGCGACCTTAAATACAGGGCTGGCAACTCGGCTGATATCTGTGAGCAATTTTAATTTCACGAATTATTTCTATGACGAATTTTAATTATATGACGAAATAGCTTTGTGGCCAACCCCTGTAAATCTACGACACGGCATTACTTTCTTCCCGAAAGCCACACTCAGGATTAAGTTATAAATGGGCGACATCATTTCCTAATCGATTGTAAGGTATGATCAGAACTGAGAGAGACATGTGCTAAATATTAATGTTTTTCTTTTGTTTAAATTTTCTAAAGCAGGCCAGTACGTTAGAATCTTTATTGGAAACCAGATATTATTAAAACATTTAAGTATCGCAGACTACGATGAGCAGGACAAATGTCACGATGCCTTTGTTTATCGAATAATGAAAAAAATCTTAATGTTATTCTTACCGGGTTTTGATCACCGGCCAACAATGTTGCATTGTCTCCTCCAAGTAGTATTGGACTTGATTGTTTGTAACGTAGCAACGATTGAATGGTTTAAATTTTCTAATGGAAAGCTATAATTCTAGTTTGTCGGTCATGAAACCTTGCGTTTTTGGATATGGAAGTTAGGTAAGTTTGAATACATATATTATACAGACTGCAGGGAATGCGCACAAATAATTAATATTAGAATACAGTAATAAATACACTTCTAATTAGACAATGGATCTTCATTTAGTTGAATACTTCAGTCTTCTTAGAGATTTATTTCCAACGTTTCCTATTACTGACATAGCTAATCCAATTTTTTAGATTAAACTAGCTAATGGCCGGTGTGCGCTGCTACGCCTAAATAAATGAAATATGACTTTTAAATTTTCGTTTCAGGTGAACTCTTACACCCAATTTTATAAGCATTTTTTTATAGAGTTCAGCCCTAGGGCAGGTCCTTCGCTGCAACCATAGCATTTTTTATAAAATGTTTTGCAGCTTTTTAGGGTATTGTACTAGTATAGTGATTTCGCGTTACTTTCTACACCGGGGATGATAATGGTGACCAAATGATGTTTGGGGACCGTTTGGGCCTCAAACCTACCTGACATTTGTCATACAGGTGAGAAAACCCCTAAAAAAAAGTCACGCACATGCTTGTCCCGACCTGGAATCGAACTTAGGCCCACTGCGTGACAAGGCAGCACGCTACGTCGAGACCACAGCGGTGGACTTTAGAGCATAATAGCAATTAAAACTCATCGTACCTGAAAATGTGTGTACACAAAGTTTTCAACGAATAAAACATGGCGGTTTGCTAGAGTCAATTCTTATTTCAGATTTCAGATAAACCCCAATTAAAATTGTATTTTTCGCTGAATTTTGGACATTTACTACCTCGATTTATCTCAATAGCATATACTGAGTTTCGCTGTGAAACATCGAATTTGCGATCGCTAGAACGCACTTGAAAACATGTATCTACAAATTTTCTTGAAGATCGGTTGACGAGTTTTAGAAGTCACAAACATATGCAGGCTCAATTTTTTATATATAAGATTATTCAGTCTTGTAACACATCGTTTTCCGTGTACTTTTAGGTGTCAATTCGCGTCTAGTTGTTAAAGGTTTTCACTTGAAAATATTTTTAGCAACAAAAGTCTTTCATCACTTCTATGGCAAACCAAATTAATCTTTGTAATTTTTGTACTGTATGTTTTTTAAAATTTTGTGTTTATTCCATTCACGATTTGTTCTACTTATCCACGATCCATCTCCAATTTCTGCTGGCTCGCAAATATTCCAAATATTTTGCTTTCGAAAACTAAACTTTTATATTTCGAACTTTTCAAGGTGAGGTTTCGCATCCATAAACGAATACTTGTCGCTCGGTATATTCTAACTTCACTATTCTTGGATCCGAGAAGGGCATGATACACTTGTTGCCTAGGTAATCCAATTTCACAGGCCTATACCACATTCAATGACGTTTCATGTTTAATACATTTGGTCACTATTATACAAAATTAGGGTAGCTTAATTAACAACTAACGCTATAGTGGTGTAGGATTTGTAATTAAAATAACTAATTATTTATTACGTAGGTTTGTTTATATTCTACAATATTTTGTGATATGAAAATCATTATAATGGTCCATACACAACTTTAGCAAGCAGGGAAGAAACTTTAATTTCTAATTTAAGTGGAATTAGGCCCGGGTTCGATCCATGACAGGGAGATTTCCTCATCGTAAAAAAAAATCGGGTAAACGTTGACACCCAAAACCAACTATCTGGCCATCATAATTTCATGTCATAATCGCCTTATTCAGTAAAAAAAATGCGTCTGGTCGTGTCTTCGTAAATACTCGTGCGCCTTGTAGGTGACCCCGGATATTGAGCTAATTCTCATTCGCGAAGCCCTCGTGTTTTGTTTGCTCAAAAAAAAGAAGAATGTTCCAAAAGTTTAAAACTTGCTATACCGACAGTCGGTCCCACTATAAGGTCGGGTAGAATAGAGACCTAAAAGTAATATATAAAAAGGAGAGGTAAACACTTAATTAGCGAATTAATTTTCTATACTAGATTATTAAAAGGGCGTGGGATGGAGGGAATGTGAAAACAAATCCATGCATAACCATAATTAATTTTGTGTATATTCTATATTTTACGATTCTTCATTTTCCACTATTTATTAAGAATTAAAATAAATTGACCACCTATATATATATGTAACCGTGCCCCACATTAAGGATACGAACTGAGTGAAGAAATCTAATTACGTTAATATTTACCAAAAGGGGTAATTTTGAACAATTTGTTCCCTGAAATTTATATTCGGATAGTAAACTAAAATGATTTACATATCTATTGTTTTAGCAATGGTCCTGCATGTTAAGTTCACACATTTTATGGGTTTGGGAAGCGAGGTTTATCGAGTTTTCTAACACGAAATATTCAATTTTAAAAATGAACCGTTAAAATGTCGGATATATAGCAAAATGGAAAAAAATGTAAATTAATTAAATCGAATACATTAACAACTATAATGGTATATTTTGGTCCGAGACCGTGGGTACACTTCCTCAAATCGGTTGGGTGAACAGATGAAAAAGGCTAATCCAAGAAAATCCTTAAACATAAAAATACCATTAGTTTCTTTACCCGCCAGGGGCGCTGATGTAACTTATTCCGAGTGGATTATATTATATTTCTCCTCATAAACGATTTTTTTTTTCGCCAAAGATTCCTCTGATATGAATGACAAAAATGGATAATATTTCTGTTTATTCGCGTTAATCTTAAAGTTCTTAAATATTCTTAATAAATTATTCGTATTATTGATATATATATAATATATTTTATATATTTCGTTGTTGTGGTCTGGAGATAGCGGCTGCCTTGTCACGCAGCGGGCCCGGGTTCGACCCGGTCGGGCAGTTTTTGGGTGAGGTTTTTGAGTTTTTATCGGGGGTTTTTCTCGCCTTTAAGCAAGTGTCAGGGAACATAAGGCAAACAGACCCCTACATCATTTGGCCTTCATCACCACATCATCATTGTCAACCTTATACATTCCCATCAACATCCTTCACCGGTCTGGAAAGCAAAGTGCAAGCATTGCCTGAAATGGTATGATGCACTGAAGGACCTGCCTCGGGCAGAATACACTGGTTGGATATATATACCTCATAACTACATACCTGTTGTTACAATTTTCACTACATATAGAACTGTTACTACTATTTTTAATAAATTGCAAAGAAACACTCCGTCTCTCAATAAAAAAACTGCGACATTGAAGTCGCGGTCAACAATCGCATCGCGGTTACTGGTACGGCAGGCAATAATATTTCAAAATTTGTTTCGCTAACAATTAATTACAATTTCGTTCTTTTATTTCGGAAAATGGGGTTCTCATGAACACCATCAAAATTTTCTTACAACGTAATTAATCGGTGGAAGCGTTAAATGGGGATGTGATTTAAAGGATTGTGCATAATGTTTTCACCACATACAAGGTAAGCTCTTTCCAATTAAAAGATAGAACAAGTAGGTGTAGAATTAGAATGTAGATGTAGACGCGCAGTCGAAGTTCATTAGAGAAATGAGTAGAAATAAGAACGACGAAGGAGCGGAAGAAAAGAGGAGAGAAGGAAAAGGGGAATTATAAAAACCCACCCATTCCATAGAAATAGTAATAATTGTGATATACGAGTATATGGTTGAAATCTAATGAAAAGAAAAATAAAAAATTTTATAGTTGAGATTTATGAATTACAAAATTCGGTTTTGACAGATTAAAAACAGAAGGAGTTTATTAGAAATGGTATGAATATATCTGCAGAATCGTACCACAGTTGCAAGGAAAAGTCTGAACTATCAAGCAAGAGCGGAGGAAAAGAGATCGGGGACGCCCGAAAAGCGATGGACGAGAGCTGTAATTACTTGGAGCCCAAAACGAACCAAAAGGTTAATCTTGCAGTAGGAAGAAGAGGAGAAGAAATGTCGTAGTGAAGACACAGAATTTTACCTTTTGATATAAAGTGGTTACAAGTAATATTTCCAGAATTTATTTTTTAAAATTGGGACATCCATTTACAACACATCCCGATTGTTGCTTACAAATGGAGACCCAAACGAATACTTAGCATGAATTTTAGACACTAAAATTGGGTTACATGGCCTCAAATAACGTTAAAATTTTATAAATAGACACTATTCAGTAAACTAGGCATTTTGGCACTATGGCCAGATTAAAAACACATGCACTAATTACTAACTAAGAAGAAAAAGTTTAACAATAGTTTTAAGTTTCCAAATTCAGTTAAAAGTTCATTCAAACTCTTCCATAATTACTCGCACTACATCACAGATTTTACTAAATTTGCCAGGTTAATGTGCCTTTTGTCCGTAAGAATCATTTTGAATGTAGCAAAAAATCATTTTATGGGGAAAATAGTCTAAGGACCAAATTTAAGTTAGTTGCAATACGTAGAAATATCAATACCTTACTGGAATGTTTACATTTTCCCCAGTTGATTCTTTGATCTTTCTAAAACATGATACCATACATTTTTTAGTGCATTATCAACTTTACTTCTCGGTTTTTTTTTCACTTTTTTCAAGACACAGCACAAATCCAGGTCTCTATATTTCTCTAGAAAAATTTCGAATGACAAGCCTCATACACGGTAGTAGTATGCATTCCCTAGGGTTCTCTGTATAAATTAGTGTTGTAATTATCGTTGGAAGGTTTTAATCCGTCATTCATAACACTGTGTGCGGAAAATACATCGTTTTCATGAAGGGATGACAAAACAGCTCACAACTCGTGCCGTGGAATCCTCAACCATATAAAGGGAAGATCAGGTTCTAGTGAGTTAGAAGGCAACTGATATGGATAACATCTGAAAAAAAAAAAAAAACCCTGGTCCTTTCAGGTGGGGGTTATGCGGTAAGCCAACTCCCTCAATAGAAAAAATGGCAATGCTAAAAAACCTAATCGAGATAAGTAGGTTAACCAGTTTGTTTGAAAGGGACAGGTAAAATATAATGGCATTGAAGTGGAG
>JASPKZ010005422.1:0-74365 GCA_030220185.1 Diploptera punctata
GTCATCACGTCGAGCCCCCCAGCCTTTACAGTTAATTTCTGGTATCTGGAACTACTACTATTTGTAGCTTCCCAAATTTCCCAAGATTTTTGGTGTGGATGATCTCATAACTACTAACTCACTGGCACCAACGAACCCGTAGATTCATGGCCGTGCGGACATAAGCTTTCCATATATCCCTATCCTGAGCTGATGTTTTCCAGTCATTTCCCGTATAATCTGCTTCCCTCAAATCATGATTAATATTATTCTCCCACCTCATTCTTAATCGACCAACTGGCGCTTTCCCTCTTGTTTTCTACAAGAAGATTCCATTCCCCTCTTTTATTCACCATTCATGTCATATGTCTTGCCAATCACAGTCTACGAGACATTTTAAGATCATGTAGTTCATTGTTATTGTAGTCTTCTCTATATGCCTGTCTGTTCTCTCTCTTGGTCCAAAAAAATTTGTATGAACTTTATTCTCAAATACTCGTCTTTTCTCTTCCCTTAAAGTAAGATTCCATGTTTCGCACCCGTATAATATAACTCGGAGAAAACAGTTTTATGTATTTTCAGTTTAACTTTTTTTTAGAGAAGTTAGGATGACATAAGTCCCTGTAATGCATAATAGAATGCATTTCCAGAATTGTGCCTATGTTTAATTTCATTGTGTATCTCTTTCGTATTTATAAATATTGTTTATAGGTATTTGAATTTGGCTGCTTCAAATTGTCATTTGTCATTAACTGTCCATTTCCATTATATAGGGTTATTCTAAACGATGGACCCATTTTTAAATATTAGTATTTATTAAGTACAAATCCAAAATGAACAATATTTATACCAATGGAAAGTGGAAGTTTCAAAGTTTTTTTTTACAATACATTATAAATGTTCAATGTGTCCACCGTTTGCTGCACGGCAAACATCTATGCGATAGCCGATCTCGTCCCACACGCGAGAAAGTGTATCTACTGTTACTGAGTGCACGGCCGCAGATCGTCCAGAGTTATGCTATGGTTTATCTACGACGCAAAGCGCCAGCGCAAATATTGCTCCCCCTGTATTTAAATGGAGGTGTTTATCTACAACGCAAATTGCTGGCGCGAAAAATTTTGCTCTGACATGTCGCGTCGTGTATGGAATCACTTGAATCCAGGACGCAATTTGCCAGCGCAAACAAAGAATATAGAAGATATTACCCGTACTCATTGGTGTAATTGCTAAAAACAAACTAAGATTTTGTGACAAAATGTCGGAAATACAGTACTTGTTTTATAACTTTCCAATTTTAACGACAATAGTTTTGTTGCAAATCATCGAGTTATATACAATATGAGCATGAAGGAATATAGAGATGTACAGAAAAAAAGAGTTATTGTGGCTTGAAGTTGGTCAAGAGATAAATAAAAGCTCTAAATATTGTATTGTATCTTGGGATATTATGGATGTACATAAATTTCGTCTTCTATTAAATTCAAAACCTAATAAAACTGATCAGGCGAAAATCTGAAGTATTCTAAAATTTGGTATTTTCATCAACCATATGTTTATTTAAGAACTAAAGAATAATTTATTCTATAATTTTCCAAACAACATTCATATGATGCTGTTGTTCTAGGTACATTTCCTGCCATTACTAATATTTCGTACTATTTTAAACGTTTTGCAGCGATACTTAAATTTTTTATAAAGAATTTGAATATGTTTATCTATGTACACAAATTATGACTTTTCCTCTCAAAGTTCTTTATTAGAATTGAAGTTGGCATACGTGAACGCTTATAAAATTAAATTCACCAGATGGCAGGACATATGTGTGAATGACCAACATTTGCATTTAATTCCAAACCATATTTTAAGAAATAAATGTTCAATCACTTCATTTTGTTAGGTTCCGATGGGTCAGTTTAGTGTACATCAGATTAGTTTATAGTTTACTAAATAGTATGTATGTAATTTATTTCATTAGGTTATGCAGGGACAGGTTTGTATAAATCAATTTTGGAAATTTATTGTGAACGTTGGTCATTTTGATTTTCCATATATGTGGTCCCATCTGGCGACAATTCCATAAACCTAAGCGCTGTACCGTATGCGCTCCATGCTAAACTAGTATCACGCCGAGCGTAACGCGAGATTGCGTTACGTCGGGCGCGACACGCTGTATAATAAACCGTAGCATTATTGGTAGAGGTGGGACGTAAACAGTTTCCTTAACATAAAAGTAAAGTGATCCCACAACAGGCCTCAGGAGGCCCTTGGGGTAGTAGGAGGTTAAGGCTCCCACTTTTTCTAGACAATCGGCACTTTATGTCAGCCGGGTTGTCAGCCCTGCGTGACGGCCGCCTTTACCCCAGAACAAGCGTCTGGTACTCATTTCAGTTAGAGGCTGAGTCGACCCCAGGGCCATAGTGCCGCCAGAGGGTTTTGGTCAGTTTAAAAATCCTGACCCCAACGGGACTTGAACCCTCGACCCTCCGGCTTGTAACTCAGTGCCTTAACCACTACGCTACGGCGTGCCCCTTCCTTAACATAACCCCATAAGAAATAGTCCCATGGGGAGAGATCAGGAGATCTCGGTGGCCAGAAGTGTAGAGCCAGGTCTTCATTTCCCCTGCGACCTATCCAGTGCTGAGGAAGGGATGCATTCAAAAAGCCTCGTACATCAAGGTGTCAATGTTGCGGAGCTCCGTCCTGTTGGAAAATGAAGTCCTGTGAATATTACATAACTTAAGGAACAGCCATTGTTCCAACATGTCCAGGTACGTTGTTCCAGTTACAGTTCCTTCCGCAAAGAAAAAATGGTCCATAAACCTTTGTACGGGATACGGCACAGAACACGTTTATCTTCGGTGAGTCTCTTTCGTGTTGCAATGTTTGAACGTGGATTTTGCAAACCCCATATGCGAACATTATGTCTATTCACTTTTCCACTAAGGTGGAAAGTCGCTTCATCGCTATAAACGATACGCTGTAGAAACGCGTCATCCTCCATCATTCCTAGCACATAACCACAAAATTCGAGACGCATCTCTTTTTTCATTAGGGTTGAGAGCCTGCACAAGTTGTAACCGGTAGGGCTTGTACAGCAAACGCCGTCTCAGAACTTTCCAGACAGTTGATTGGGGTATTCCAAGTTCTCTACTTGCTCTATTGGTAGACTTACGTGGACTGCGAACATAACTTTCTTCAATACGTCTGACATCATCCTCTGACGTAAGCGGCCGGCCTGTGCTTTTCCCTTTACACACACTTCCAGTCTGTTGAAAATGCGTAAACCAACGGCTAATGCTTTTTCTAGTTAGTGGTTCAATACCGTATTTGCTACGAAATGCCCGCTGCACTACAATTCGTGACTCACTTTTGCGAACTGAAGAACGCAGAAAACCTTGTACTCCACGGTAGTCATCTCGCCCACAACTGAGAGGGACAGGGAAACGAATAGCGGTATATTGCCGCGCGAACTCTATCGGCCGCTTCTGGAACCATCATTGCCCGCCGATACTTTGAAACTTCCTCTTTCCATTGGTATAAAGATTGTTCTTTTTGGATTTGTACTTTAATAAATACTAATCTTTAAAAATGGGTCCATCATTTAGAATAACTCTGTATCAGGTTTTTCCATGTGTGAACATGTATTTGATTTTATTGATTTTTACTTCTTGTCCCAATTTTTTAATGTTACTCAATACTGTCCAAAATTCCATGAGAATTTCTTTCCCAGTGGGGACATGAACCAGCGCAAGTCCCATAGCACTGCACCAAGGCAACATATTCATTTATAATGTGGGACCAGTTTTGATATATTATTTTGTGTTATAATTACTTGTTTATTCCATGTAGATATAAATATTTTAATTTTATTTATTATACTTGTTTAAATACTTTGATGATTTGAAAAGATTTTGTTATGGATACAAGGTTATGTGACTCAAGTTTCTCTATGATGTGACTGAAGCAAGAAACTTGTGTTACAACAATTTGCTGTGAGAACCAGAGGAATACAACTCCATTTTACAGATTGTATAGGAGATAATGAAAGTGTTTAGTGTGACTTTTTTTAACATTTCAATAATGTAGTAAAAAATATATATAAAATATTATTCTACCAGTTATATTATATGGATGCGAAACATGGACTCTTACTTTAAGGGAGGAAAGGAGATTACGAGTATTTGAGAATAAAGTTCTTAGGAAAATTTTTGGACCAACGAGAGATGAACAGACAGGTGAATGGAGAAAACTACATAACAGTGAACTACATGGTCTTTATAGGAAGCCAGATGTAATGAGAACAGTTAAGTCTCGTAGACTGCGATGGACAGGACATGTAGCACAAATGGGAATGAAAGACGTCCATGGAAGCTTCTTGTAAGTAAACCAGAGGGAAAACGCCCAGTTGGTAGACCAAGAATGAGGTGGGAGAATAACATTAAATATGATTTGAGGGAAGTAGATTATACAGGGGATGATTGGAAAACATTAGCTCAGGATATGGATGTATGGAGAGCTTACGTCCGCGCGGCCATGAACCTCCTGGTTCGATAGTGCTAGTGAGTTAGTTAGTTAGTAAAAGCTTTATTAAGTTTATTCAAATTATTATTAAATAAAGCTATTGAAATTTTTAAAAATCATTCTAAACACTTTCTTCCTACTCTCCTGTAAAATTGATAAAATGGAGTTAAGTTGCTATGGTTCTCACACAAGTTGATAATATTATCTTAAAAACTGGATCTCTTTGTACTGTTTTTGCTCTTGACAGAATGCTTTTTACCATCTATTTTGCTCTCTTGCAATTACATACTATTAGAATTCTTCTGCGTATAAAGTTTATTTTCAAAAAGAAGATTATATCTCTTAATGCGGTTGCATTTTTTAATTGCCAATTATTATTGGTCAGTCCTTTTTGTTTTAAAAGTCTCCTTGTATTCGACCTTAAAAACAAGTTTTCTCATTTTTATCCCACTCCCAGTTAAATAATACTAAAGTTTCAAGGTATAAACTTGTATAAAAAACTGTATATACCTTCAGTTGGACACCTCTTAATTTAATATTGGATTTGTTTCCTACGTGGGAAGACCACTTGTATCTTTGAACAGTTTTTCTTGTCTAGTGATATTTAAACATGCATAAGTTACTTTGATTTAAATCTTGAGTGAATGTGATCTGACTGGTGCATTGCACCCAATTTTATACCTGCTTGCAAAGGTAATGTATTACAGGGACTATTGATGTTTTTTATTATTAATTTAACACTTCTCACTGAAGGATAAATTATATTTGAAGAGAAAAATTTTCTCCTGGACCGAGACTCGAACTCGGGACCTTTGGCTTTCCTGGTCAAATGCTCTACCAACTGAGCTACCGAGGCGAGTTGCGATTTAGACGCAAATTTGTCTCTTTATACGTTGTAATTCCCTCGCGCCAAATGCTTTGAAACCGTTGCTTCTATCTTTGCATATGGTGGCCTCTTAGTTAAGAAGTAATTTAACACTACTTTATAAAGCCAGTACGGCTTCTATTGATGTTTTTTTATTATTTAACACTTCTCATTGAAGGATAAATTATATTTGAAGATAAAACTTTTCGCCTAGACCGAGACTCGAACCCGGGACCTTTGGCTTTCCGGGCCAAATGCTCTACCAACTGAGCTACCGAGGCGAGTTGCGATCTAGACGCAATTTTTTCTCTTTATAAGTTGTAATTCCCTCGCGCCAAATGCTTTGAAACCGTTGCTTCTATCTTTGCATATGGCGGCCTCTTAGTTAAGAAGACATTAATTGGGAATTTAACACTACTTTATAAAATGTTTCTCTTCAAATATAATTTATCCTTCAGTGAGAAGTGTTAAATTAATAATAAAAACATCAATAGAAGCCCTACTGGCTTTATAAAGTAGTGTTAAATTCCCAATTAATGTCTTCTTAACCAAGAGGCCATATGCAAAGATAGAAGCAAGGGTTTCAAAGCATTTGGCGCGAGGGAATTACAACATATAAAGAGAAAAAATTGCGTCTAGATCGCAACTCGCCTCGGTAGCTCGGTTGGTAGAGCATTTGGCCCGGAAAGCCAAAGGTCCCGGGTTCGAGTCTCGATCAAGGCGAAAATTGTTCTCTTCAAATATAACAGGGACTATTATTTGTCATCCCTACTTCTCTAAAAAAATGTTAAATTAAAAATATGTAAAATAGTTATTCTTTCTGTTATATGGTTTCAAAACGTGGACTCTTTAGGGAAGACAAAATATTATGAATATTTGAGAATAAAGTTCTTAGGAACATTTTTGGACCAAAGAGAAATGAACATACAGGTGGATGGAGAAGACAAACATAACAGTGAGCTACGTGATATTTATGGTAAACCTTACTTACTTACTTACTTACTTACTTACTTACTTACTTACTTACTTACTTACTCACTTACTTACTTACTCACTTACTCACTGGCACTATCGAACCCGAAGGTTCATGGCCGCGCGGACATAAGCTCTCCATACATCCCTAGCCTGAGCTAATGCTTTCCAATCATTCCCTGTATAATCTACTTCCCTCAAATCATAGTTAATGTTGTTCTCCCACCTCATTCTTGGCCTACCAACTGGGCGTTTTCCCTCTGGTTTTCCTACAAGAAGCTTCCATGCACGTCTTTCATTCCCCATACGTGCAACATGTCCTGCCCATCGCAGTCTACGAGACTTAACTGTTCTTATTATATCTGGCTTCCTATAAAGACCATGTAGTTCATTGTTATGTAGTCTTCTCCATTCACCTGTCTGTTCATCTCTCTTTGGTCCAAAAATTTTCCTAAGAACTTTATTTATGGTAAACCAGATGTAATAAAAATAGTTAAGTTTTAAAAAATGCAATGGGCAGGACATGTGGCATGTGAAACTTCTTGTAGGAAAACCAGAGGGAACGTGGTCAGTAGGTAGCCAAAAATGAGATGGGAAAATAATATTAATCATGATTTGAGGAGATGAATCATACAGGAGATATTTGAAAAAAAAAACATTAGCTCAGGATGGAATGTATGGAGAGTTTGTGCCTGTAATGCCATGTACCTCCAGGAAAAAAATTGGTAGACCAAGAGTGAGATGGGAAGATTGTGAATGACACAAATTATTAGGAGTTAAGAATTGGAGAACTGTGGCTTTGGATAGGGAAGATTGGCATAGACTTCTGAAGAAGGCCAAGGTCCACATGGGCTGTCGTGCCAGTGGTAATGATGAAAACAATATTTATTCAAATATGGTTTATCCATCATTGAGATGTATGAAATGAATAATAAAACCATCGAAAGAAGCCATATTGGCTTTATAATGTAATGTAAGTAAAGTAAAGTATTCCCACTACAGGCCTCAGGAGGCCCTTGGGGTAGTGGGAGGTTAAGGCTCCCACTTTTTCTTGACAATCGGCACTTGGTGTCAGCCGGGTTGTCAGCCCTGCGTGACGGCCGCCTTTACCCCCAGAACAAGCGTCTGGTACTCATTTCCGTTAGAGGCTGAGTCGACCCCAGGGCCATAGTGCCGCCAGAAGGTTTGGGTCAGTTTAAAAATCCTGACCCCACCGGGACTTGAACCTTCGACCTTCCGGCTTGTAGCGCAGTGCCTTAACCACTACGCTACGGCGTGCCCCAATGTAATGTAAAATTCCCAAATAAATGTCTTCTTAATAAAGAAGCCGCCATTTGCAAGATAGAAGCAAAGGTTTCATAGCATTTGGTGCTTGGGAATTAATAATGTATATAAGAGAAACATTTGCATTTAGATTGGAACTTGCTCAGATAGCTCAGTAGAGTCTTGGCCTAGAAAGCCATAGGTCCTGGGTTCAAGCCCCAGTCTGAGCGTATAATTTTTCTCTTCATCATCATATTACATTCACGAATTTAGGCCATTTCTTGACCTGTTTCGGCCTCAAGTCTTTTCAGTGGACGTCCTGGTCTTCTTCCTCCTGCCGGTTGATATCTTAACGTTTGTTTGGGTATCCTGTGATCTTCCATTCGATGAACATGTTGCATCCATCTTGACTTATAATCAGAAATTTTGTTTTCTAAAGGTTCCTTGTGTAATTCTTCTAAGATGTCTTCATTTTTTTTTTTTGTGATTTAGGGTCGGTTTCACCAACAGAGGTAACTGTATTACGCCAGTTTAAGCTATGTATTATATATTGGGAAAACTGACGTAATACAGCTCCCTATGTTGGTGAAACTGGCCCTTAGTAGTGTGTATCTTGAAGTCCTCCGAAGGTATCTCATTTCAGCAGATGTAAATCTCTGTATATCCTACTGTTTCAATGTCCATACTTCGCTACCATACAAAAGAGTAGGAAGAACCAGTGTTTTATACACTTTCAGTCTTGAATGTTTTTGGACTAACTGTGGTTTGAAGATAGAATTTATTAACCCTAAAATTCTTTAAAATTTTGATATTTTTGCATTTACATATTTTCTTCTTCATATGAGATATTGCATCCTAGATATGTAAAATTATTCACCTGCTCCAAAATTTTGTTGTCAAGTACAATTTTACTTCTCACACGATCTACACCTTACAGTGGCATAATTTTTTCTCTTCAAATAAGATTTTATTTATTTTTCATAAGTAATGATTTCCAAATTATCGATAAATTCACGACTCACGAAATGAGGAGTGAATTTATCTAGAGAATTTTGAAATCAAGAGTGACATTTGTTAGGACTATTTAACGAATAAATTAAGCTTTTTACTCACAAATCATTATTTAAATATAGTTATTTTAAAATATTTATATATTTAATGTAAACGGCAATGTTTGAAAACAAATGAGGAACGATTGGTACGCTTCATCTGCTTCTTTTGTTCATCACTGCAACCAGATCATATTATTTATTGCCAAAGGATCACAATCATGTAAGAATGCACCCTAATGGAGAAATTTATAACCAACGTTATACGTATTAATTAATTTGATGTCCTATGATGTAATTATATTTTTCTGCAACGTCATTTCCTGGAAAATAATTCGTTTAACAAAGTGCAAACAGTGTTTTTTTTGGTATAATCAATTGTTACAAATGTTTTTATATTATCTATCGCATGCGCTTTCTGCTGACGTTCATGCACTATATATATCATCTGGTAGCCGTATTTCTTAGTAGGTCAGTCACTGCAAAATAATGCTATGACCTATTCAGAATGTTAAAAAGGAGGTGCTTTCTTTATTATGACTATTTAACTCATGCTCCAAATGGGACTCAATGGCCAATAACGTTTCAATGATTTCTGTTTTACAACCAATCAGAGTCGTGTTTCACGAAATATTTATCAGTGTTATAATTACCATATTAAAGAAGGCTCCTCCTTTTTAATATTCTGAACAGGTCTGACCATTCTTTTGCAATGACTGAGCCTGTGAGAAATACGGCTACCAGATTGTATATATAGTGCATGAATGTCAACACATGCCGCATGTGGGAGTTAATATAAAAAACATTTGTAGCAATTGATTATACCATCAAAAAAAGAAACCACTGTTTGCACTTTCTTAAATGTATTTTTTCCCAGGTAACAATCCAGAAAAATATAATTGTCATATTTACATCATACGACATCGGAAATGAATGAATTAATATGCAGTTTGATGTGTTTCATGTTCTTCTCCACTAGAGAGCATTCTTACAATATTGCGTTCCTTTCGCAATAAATAGTATGATCTGGTTGCAGTGATAAACAAAAGAAGCAGTAGAAGCAGTAGAAGCGTACCTATCGTTTCTCATATGTTTTCAAACATCGCCGTTTACATTAAATATATAAATATTTTAAAATAACTGTAGTTAAATAATGATTTGTGAGTAAAGAGCTTAATTTTATTCGTTAAATAGTCCTAACAAATGCCATTCTTGATTTCAAAATTCTCTAGATAAATTCACTCCTCACTTCGTGAGTCGTGAATTTATTGCTAATTTGGAAATCACTCGTGGCGTTACTTATGAAAAATTTTAGTTGGTAAATTTTAGGCGAAACTCGACTGTGATTAGTTGTAAATAAAAAATCATTTAAATGTGATTGGACATTGACTCCTATTTGGGGCATGAGTTAAATAGTCCATAAAATGACCCTTAAAACAGTTATACCAGGGATATGACAAAAAGCTTTATGTGACTGTTACCAAAGTCAACAGCTCATTCATGAAGAATCGTTGAAGTGATGAAGATAAAAATAAATAACAATAATAGGTATTATTGCAGCCAATGGCCAAGTAGAAAGAATTGTTTTCATGTCTTACAAAAGTCTGTTATCGATGTTCCTATGTTTTTACACTGTAATAGGTGATATCGGCCGCAGTGCGACCCACATAGTTTGCACTTGCACTTTTCTTCTGGGTTTAAAAAAATGAGGTTATAATTGAATGTGGGAAATGCTTTGTCAAAAAAAAAAAATGAGGTTATAATTGAATGTGGGAAATGCTTTGTCATGAAAGTGAAACTTGAGAATCAAGTTAGTCGTAATGCCAGTCTGTATCATCCAACTGAATGATCTTAACCATATGGAGAACATCAGGTATCTTTAAACCTTTCATCATTTACCTATTAAAGTAATCTATACTTTTTAAGTTCATAATTGTTTTTTATACCATTGAGGTTATGACTAGAGACCGGATGTTAGGGAAAATGCCTACAGTTATTTATTAAAGATATTGCAAAAGTGACTTCATATTAGTTTATACTGACGACCCTAGAGTTGTTTTCCATGAAGTTAATTTTGCCTATAAATGTCTATTTCAGCTTACAATGCCTATAAATGCCTATTTGCCATTTTTACCCAAAATTAACTTAGTATTTCAATGACATTAATTGAAATGGACAAACTTCATGACACATATCATTGCATAGAAATCTTTAAGTGACTGGCAATATTATTTTTGATGTTGGTAACACTGAATTCAGTCTGTAGTCCTCGTTCACATACAGGTGCTTCGAAGACAAAGTGGTGCGACAAATGTATGTGGCTTATTTATTGTTTTTATGTTTTATTTGTTTTTACCTTTAGAACAGTTGTTTTACGATGCCTAAAGAACGGACTATACAAACTGACCAATTTCGTGAAGGAATTTGATGCAGAAATATTCTCAAGTGACTGTTCAATATTGTTTTGCAAAATGTGTAAAATTTCAGTGAATTGCGCGAAGAAGTGTCTTGTTTTGCAGCACGTATACATTGCAAAACATAAATATGCTTTTTGTAAAAAGGCAAAACAAGTTCCAAAATAATCTATATCTTCGTATGCTATTGATAGCATATGTTTATATTCTTTACGTAAGGCTATAAAAATGTATGATGTAGTTCTATTTTTATAAGAACCTATTTTGATTTTTAGTGCCTATATTAATGATTTTTAATGCCTTTTTGCCTGCCTATTTTAGACTTTTTAAATGTCTAACATCCGGACTCTAGTTATAACAGTGTTAAATTATTATTTTTTTTACATTGTATACTACCATCGTTCTCAACTATAATTTTAGGCCTTTCGATGCATGCTTCATCTTCTGGAGTTGTTGTAGTAGTATTGAATTATCTGCATATCGTTGGCTTGGAAGAAGAATGCCATAACTCAAAATTAACAAATTTTCAGGGGAAGCATTTTGTGACTCTTGCTCAGAATAAAGTTGTCGACTTGTCAAAAAATATACCGTCACTTCTGCCATGTAGCATGTGCAGTAAGAATTAAAACTTGTAACTCTCTTCCGCATAAAAATGTAAACAAATTGAAATCGTTTCATTGTGCGAACATAAAATTAATTATTTTGAGTTGCGACAGTCTTCTTCCAAACCGATGATATGTCTAGTAGAGGGTTTTGCTCATTAGGCATATTTTGTTGAGAATGTTTGTATTCTTGGCCTCCTTGATAATTTTGATTTCTTCTAAGATGTTAATTTTGTGTCTGTTGTTCTCTCTGTGTATAATTTGACATGTATTATCAATACTGTTAAAGCTGTGGCTGCTTTCTGAAATGTGTTTAGCGAAATTTGATTTGCCTTCTCCTGTAATAAAGTCTGAAAAATATTCATTAAATCTGATTCTAAAACTTCTAGATGTTCTACCAATGTAACATTTTTCACAGTCGTTGCACTTCAATTTATATATGCCTTTGTTTTCAAATTTATTGTTTTCCTCAATTTTGTTGTATATTAATTTTACCATAAAAAGCGTGGGGTGCTCTATATTAATTAATATATTTGATAATAAACAGATATTGGTAAAAGTAAAGTCTCTAAGAAGAAAACGTAAAAACCATAAAAAGCACCCCACGCTTTTGATGGTAAAATGATTATTTTTTATAGATAACTCCAGTTTTATTCTAGACGATCTTTTTGTTGACCACTTTAATTTTATCCCAAGCGTGTTGGAAATTAAAATTATTTTTCATTTTTTAGTTCAGTTTTCTAATAAAGCGTGTTGTTTTAGTTTTTTAAGCTATTATGTATTCATTTCATACATCTCAGTGGTTGAAATGAATAATAAAAACATTCAGAGTTTATTACGTACGGTATTAGCTATCCAGACTATTCAGTATATAATGCTTTGACATTTCCTTATCAAGAATTCTGTTCATTTTATCTGGGTATAATTTTAATACAGTTAATAATGTATTTTATAAGTAATTATGAGAAAAAGTTATAGTAGGAGTTATTACGTATAACTGATAACATAATACTAGACTAGTTTAGCTTTTAGGTTCGTGATAAGAAATAATAGCTGTTTATTAACTTAGTGTGGCATTGAAATTTGAAGGAAATTGTCATTCCTCTTCATAACTGGCAAGTGTTAGTATTTTAGCAACACATTACATTCTGTGTCTAGTGTAAATTATTTTTCTCATATTGGTAAATAGTTTTTTTTAATTAATATTTATTTTAGTATTTTTATTAGGTTTTAGCAAAGAAGCCAGAACCAAAATGTTTTTCATTAAATACCAGTCCAATTCGTACTCTGGCAATGTGTTACTCGAGATGTTACAGTAGTTCTTGTGTTTCATAATTAGCCGCGGTGGACTAGTGATTATACTCCTTGCCTCTGGTCCCGAGGGTTGCTGGTTCAAACCCGGCGGGGTCGATGGATTTTTTTAGGATGGAAAAATCCAAGGAGCAAGTCCTACGGGAGGGACTTTAAGCCGTGGGTCCCGAGTCTGAAGATTTTCAGGCTCGTAAAAGAGCCTTGAGCCTGAATGAAAAGGCCTCTAAGCAAAATTAACTAATTTTACTGTCCTAGTACTACCTTGATTTCCTAGATGTCAGTATGAGGCGGAACGCTGACCACGGACTACTCAAATGACATCTGTATGAAAACAAGTGTAACTAAATTAAATGGTTAAAATTCTTCCCTGTAGGGGGAGAGTGCCTAAATCTCTGTTACGGGAAACATGGGCTTACAAGATATAAGAAGATTTTATTCAGATTAAATATTTTAAAATTACACCTCACCTCATATTTTATCTTCTTTTTACGACTTGTTTTAGAGAACTAATAACACTGGTCAACATGATTTTTGTCTCACGAGTACCAATAGTTGTACTTAATGCGGTTTTTTTTATCATGTTTTCAAAAAAATATGTATTTGGAATTTATTCATCACCCACAGTTTTTTTTATTTCAATTTCAATTAATGGCTTTAAATAATCATTTTTTAATAAACGTTTTTTCGTCCATTTGTCTATTGTAAAATAAAACCAAATGATCTAACTCAGGAGATTTCAGCTATGGAAAAGAGATATGAAGGCAAATGGAATCCTAATATGCTGGCCGAGTATTGTAGGACCATAAAGAGGGATGTTCCACAGGCGAAATATAGCAGAAAATCGTCATTTCTTACTTTCTAGGTGAGTCCGAAAGTTCGAATATTGTGTAGTTACGAATGTAGAAAATATTAAAGTGTTTGAAATTATAAATGCCTGTTCTCTCGGAAACCTTACGTGATGGAGAAAACCCGATATCATATTTGAATTCAGGCTAAAAATACTATCAGAATCACATAGTTTTCTTTCTGAGACAAAAAAAAAGTTTACTTTTTGTTGCTCAGTGTAATCATCCATCCTTTGTTTATACTTGAGTGATATTTCGTTGTTGGTGATTCAATGTTTCCACGTCCATCTGTTGGTAGACTGGCGAACCACCAAATCAAGTCACATTTTCTGGGAATTAAACAATTTATTGATTGCTCCCTCTTTTTATGAATATATGGAGGTAAGCTCTCCATACATCCATATCCTGAGCTAATGTTTTCCAATCATTTCCTGTGTAAATCATCTCTCTTAAATCACCCATTTCATTCTTGGCCTACCTACTAGGCACTTTCCCTCCGGTTTTCTTACAGGAAGCTTCTGTGCCCCTTTTTCATTCCTATCATTGCAACCTATGGGACTTAACTGTTCGTATTACATCTAGTTTGCTATAAAGATGATGTAAGTTCACTATTATATAGTTTTTCCAATCACCTGTGCGTTCTTCTCTCTTTGGTCCAAGAATTTTCCTGAGAACTTTATTCTTAATCCTCATAATATTTTCTGCTATCTTAAAGTAAGAGACCATGTTTCGCATCCACATAATAAAACTGAAAGAATAACAGTTTTATATATAACTAACTAACTAACTAACTCACTCACTGGCCCTATCGAACCCGTAGGTTCATGGCCGCGCGGGCATAAGCTTTCCATATATCCCTATCCAGAGGCAATGTTTTCCGATCATCCCCTATATAATCTACTTCCCTCAAATCATAGTTAATGTTATTCTCCCACCTCATTCTTGATCTACCAACTGGGCGTTTTCCCTCTGGTTTTGCTACAAGAAGCTTCCATGCACGTCTTTCATTCCCCATTCATGCCACATGTCCCGCCCATCGCAGTCTACGAGACTTAACTGTTCTCATTATATCTGGCTTCCTATATATTATTTACAAATAAATGTTATATACAGTATTGACAGCCGAATGAGCAAGTGCTCGTGCTCGGGTGCAGTTCAGTTACATGAATAATACAAATAGAATATATACATTTAAAGTTGGGGCCAGTTTAATTTTTACATAAATTATGGCACATACAAATAAAAAATAATAATGTATTGGGAATAAGACTTATTCTAACAAAAGAATTAATGGAATGGAGAATGATATACATAAAATAATATAAATCATATAATGTAATGGATTATAACCAATAATACAGAATAAAGTAATTAGTTATATATTGATTTATAATAATATAAGCAAAACTACATACTTTATATTTATTATTTTAAAATATTCAAATGATTAATTTTTTTCTATTTATTTTAACTTTTATTTTGAGGGAAATGGGACGACAAGAGTCCGTGAAATGCATAATAGCACAAGTTTCCAGAGATGAGTTATGTTTTATTTCTTTCTACACTTCATTTGTTGGTCATGGTAATTTAAATGCTCTTCTTATTTATTTGAAATTTCATTCATAATCTTTTCTTCTCTTTTAAAGTTAGAGTTTACTCCTGGCGCGACAGGCCTAGAAAGCCCTTAGCCTACCAGCCGACTGCTGGCCTCACATCCACATGTATCAATCACAGAGGTAGATGATCATCAGCCAGTGTAGGGGTGACATGTGGTCAGCATGTCGAGTCCCCCAGCCGTTATAGCTGGTTTTGTCAACCTGGAGCTGGTACTTATTGTAGCTACCCAAATGCCTCACGATGCTGGGTGGACACCGGTCCCATACTGGCCAAAATACCATGAGAAAATTTCTTCCCCCATGGATACTCGAACCAGCGCAAGTCCCGTAGCTCTGTGCCAAGGCTTCCTGCCTTAACCGCTCGGCCACGGCGTGGGACAAAGTTAGAGTTTAGTTTTTTTATATAGAGAAGTTAGGTTCACAAAAGTCCTTGTAATGTGTAATAGCATCTGTTTCCAGATTGAGCCTTTGTTTAATTTCTTTCCTTACCTCATTCATGTTTGTAATATAGTTCCTAAGTATTTGAATTCAGTCATTTCTTCAAAATTTCCTTAATTTGTCATTAACTCTTTGAGTCCTGCTGTGGTACTAGTACCATGGCATTTAAATGACACTGAAGCTGGAGAAAATTAAATCCCTGGGCATGCCTGTGCCGGCAGATTTAATTTTCTCCGGCCTCGATGTCATTTAAATGCCGTGGTACTAGTACCACTGCTGGACTCAAAGTGTTAGCTGTCCATTTCCTTTATCCATATATTAATATGTGAAGGAAAAACTTTGTACCCCTTTTTAAGCACATTGCGCGCACGGAGGAGTGTGATATTTGGCATAATTACAGTTCATATAGAGAAGGAGTGCAGAAAAATAAAATTGATTGTCTCTAAGGAATTTGTGTGCATTACTCATTCATTTGTGTACTTATTCATTTGATTACGTTCATACTGAAAGTGTTGCAAAAACAAAATTGTTAGCAGCAATGTGAATTGACTTACTCTTGCTTATTAATTATTAGAGGTTTATTATTAGTGATTTTAAAAAAGTGAGTACATTTTAGTATTTAAATTTAAATTAAACCCTGTCTAATCTTGGTTCGAGTAATTTCATTATATATATTCTTTTTATATTTAAATATTTGCACCTATTTCCATTATGCCTCGACATAGAACATTGACGGGTCGGAGTGAGAGACAAAGGATATATATTCCTGTACACATAATAATAGGCCAAATGCAAATTTAAATAGTATACTATTCTATGATGATCTTGAAGATTTCCAGTCTGTAGGCCATGGTCTCGAGGCTTGAAGTTCCCCGACATTTCACCAGACACTGCATTTGACATCCTCAAGGCAACCCTTGAGGATGCCAGACGCAGTCTCTGGCGAAACATTGGGGAAACTTCAAGCCTCGAAACCACGGCCTACAGCCCAGAAATCTTCTTCAGGATCATCATAGCAACTCCGGCCATGAAAGCCTAAGTCAATACAGTATATTATTCTATTCTATAGTAATTCTGCCCGAGGGCAGGTCTTTTACTGCAATCATAGCATTTTCATGCTATGCTTTGCAGCTTTACTAAGGAATTATAGGTGTGGTAGCTTCCATTGCTTTCCACACCAATGAGGGATGATGATAATGGTAAGGATGATGATGTTGGCCGGATGATTTTCGGGGACCGTTGGGCCCTAAGCTTCCTGACATTTGTCATACAGGTGAGGAAAAACTCAAAAAACCTCGCCCAGGAGCCTGTCCCAACTGGGAATCGAACCTGGGCCCTCTGCACGACAAGGCAGCATGCTACCTCGAGACCACAGAATGTCAAATGATGCGTTATTGTTTTTAAATATGGCTTAGCCGAGCTATACCACATATTTCCTATCGTTCTTATTTTTAAAATAAATAAAAAATAATGCAATGAGGTATTTGTGACAAACTTAAAAATTTAATGAATTGTGTTTGAGTTTTGACCGCTGGGTGACCACTAGTACTAAAATAATTCTGTAAAATATGCTTCAACATGCAATCATATATACATTTTTATTGAAATTTACTTCCAGCTCCAATTTCCTAGCATTTTACTCAGTGGAATGTGTGTGTTGTCCCTTAGTGTCGCCTCGCTATCACCTAATAATACAGCATCAGCAATACCATTTGCTTATCGTTAATCTAGAAGATAAAAATGTTTTGTCTTATTAAGTGATGATCTTTAATTAATATTTTTCAGGTTTAGAACAGATCAAGGTAATGGCTTTGGAGACAACAAGAACTATTCAGAATTTCAAAGACATTCTTGCAGATCGATATGGCACTAGTGACTTTATGTGGATGTCTCGAGATTGGAAGCCTGTTCTTGCGTACCCACATTTAAACAACACAAATCCTCAAAAAATTAAAGTTGATGTACTCAATAGTCCACGAGTAGAGCATATTATTGAAGAGGTAAGTTGAGATTGTTAAAACTTGTAGCATATTTTATGTTAAAATGTGGGACAAACCTTGTCAAACCAAGAAGTCCAGCCTACCTGATCCCATATTCAGATCCATACAAATCTTTTTGGACTGATTCTCTTCAAAAATTTAATTGGAAATGTGATTTTAGATTATATTTAAATTAATGTTGGGCTAATGGCTTCGGTGCCAAGGCCCAGCATTTGAAAACAACAACAACAACAACATGTTGGGAAGTAAGCATTATGAGGTTATATCATTAATAGCGAGTGGAGAACATATTTTTAACGACTCACCTCATACAATCTCAAATTTCTTTGATACCGACGGTTTCAGACAATATCTTGTCCCTCTTCAGTCATGACTTGTTTAGATTATTAATAAATTACATTAGAAAGTAACATTATGAGGTTCTTAATAAATAAGATGAGTCTGTTACATCTTACCTCATAACTCATTGTGTTCTATTTGAACTAGTTTAGATATCTCTGCTTTTCCATCATCAACTTTTTTAGACTGCTAAAATGTACATTGTTTGCCCTGGATGTGGGCTCCTACTCCATCTTTTGGCTGACCGTTGTAAATCAAATGTTTTTGCCTTTATCCAACTATTTTAGTAATAAAAAAGGACTCACCGTTTGGGAGAAGATCTACATACCATCCATCATCCATAGTAATTCTGCCCGAGGGCAGGTCTTTCACTGCATTTTCATACTATGCTTGCAGCTTTACTAGGGACTTGTAGGTGTGGTAGCTTCCCGTTGCTTTCCACACCGGTAAAGGATGATGATGATGATAAGGACAGCCATACATGACATGCTGTACATGACTAAAAAAACTTGTTTAATTAAATAAAAATAAAATTTACAGTTTTATTTGATTTTCATATTTATTATATAATTCAGTGACAGCTGTTTCGGTACACTGCACCTTCTTCAGACATGTTAACATTTTTTTATTTAATTAATAAATATTGATTTTCATCAAGTAAACACGAACTCAATTGATTATATAAATTATTACTTTGTTCTCTTTCTTCATCAACTATTACCTGTATAATTTTAAAAGATCTTTAAAAATTAAAAATAAAATAATCAATTGATTTGGTGTTTATTTGATGAAAATCCATTATGTTTAGTGATTAGATAAAATAAAACTGTCAAAGTTTTATACGATTTTCATATTTATTCATAAAAGAATTGTGGAAAATAACTAATCAATATGAGATATTAAAAAAAAATTAAATGAAGAAAATGGATTGTACATGTTTGAGAAGGAAGGTTATCGAATGAAATCCCAACGAATGCCCAGATGAAGAGCAAGACCCAAAATTAACTGGCAAAACACCATGAGAAGGGAAGCTGAGCAATTAGGGAAGAATTGGAGTAAAGTTAAATGCTGGCAAAAAAATAGAATCTGTTTGGAGTTTCTTGTAGATGCCCTATACTCCTTGTAGGGGCGATGGAAATTACTACTTATATTGGTTGGTAGTTACTAATGCTGAACTGTATTAGAGTTCTTCCATTTCTCTTCTTGGTTCCAGTAGCGTAATGAGAAAGTTTTCCTAAGATGGCAATCCTAATCTAACCATAATTCATAGCTATCTTTAATAAAAGATCTTCAATATTTATGTCACATATTTTAGATTATTTCTTTATCCATTTCTAATTCTCTTTCCTCTTCTTCTTCCTTTCTAGGATTAGGTCAATGCGACCTGTTCCGGTCTCAAGTCCATCGTTTCCTTGGCCGTCCCAAAGATCTTTTTCCATGTGGTTTGTAGATGTTGATCTTTTTGGGTATCTTGTATTGTCGTCCATTCTGTCTAAATGTTCTTTCCATTGGTATTTGTGCTCTTCTAGTTTATCAACTATTGAAAATATCTCCAGTTCATTTCTTATTGATTCATTGTGTAATCTATCCATGTGTGTACATCCTTTTACAGATCTTAAAAATTTCATTTCAGTGGCTTGAATGTGTGAGATATCTTTTTTTGTCAGTACCCAAGATTCAGATCCATATAAAAGAACAGGAACAGCCATAATTTTATATAACCTGAGCTGAGTTTCTCTTCGAGTCTTTCGGAGGGTTCTTCTTATGGTGCCCACACATCATTTGATATCGGTTTTTAATTTATTATGTATATCCCAATCATGTTATATCTGAACCAAGATAGTTAAAGTGTGCTTACTTACTCACTCACTGGCACTATCGAACCCGTAGGTTCATGGCCGCGCGGACATAAGCTCTCCATACATCCCTATCCTGAGCTAATGCTTTCCAATCATTTCCTGTATAATCTACTTCCCTCAAATCATAGTTAATGTTGTTCTCCCACCTCATTCTTGGTCTACCAACTGGGCGTTTTCCTTCTGGCTTTCCTAGAAGAAGTTTCCATGCACGTCTTTCATTCCTCATACGTGCAACATGTCCTGCCCATCGCAGTCTGCGAGACTTAACTGTTCTTATTATATCTGGCTTCCTATGAAAGACCATGTAGCTCATTGTTATGTAGTCTTCTCCATTCACCTGTCTGTTCATCTCTCTTTGGTCCAAAAATTTCCTAAGAACTGTGCTATCTGTTCTATTATTTCATTATTGATTACTATTTTTGCTCTGACTGGCACTTTGCCCTGAAAAACCATAATTTTAGTTTTGAAGTTGAGACTTTGAGATTATAATAGAGTCCTAATTGATTCAACATGTAAATGGCTCTTTGTAAATCATCCTCTGACTTCTGTATAATAATTCTCTTATTTTAAAATTTTTCTTACTTTTTTGTTGTTGAAATCATTGAATAGTTTGATTATTATAATATGTTTATGTAAAAATATCAACTAACTCATTAATATATATATATATTTTTTTTTCACTGAAGTCTTTATGCATGTCTTTAAAGACATGGTCATTCATTAATTTTATTTCCCCATAACTTTCACTTACAGTTCAGAAGTACATTTGTCTTGAGTTGGCATATACTAATGAATAGTGCATGTAAATTATGTAACATTTCTTATTAATGTTGTGTTTAGAAGAAACATAATGTATGCTTTGTTAATTATTGCAAGTAAGTTAACTCTTTGCTCTGAGCTCAACATATTTCTGATTTTTAAACAAACTAATTAGACAGGATGATCTGAAAAAGTTTTAAATATTTTTATAGGAGCTATAATAACTAACTCACTGGCACTATTGAACCCGTAGGTTCATAGCTGCACGACATAAGCTCTCCATACATCCCTATCCTGAGTTAATGTTTTCTAATCATTCCCTGTATAATCTACTTGCCTCAAATCATGGTTAATGTTATTATCCAACCTCATTCTTTGTCTACCAACTCGGTTTTCCTTCTGGTTTTCCTACAAGAAGCTTCCATGCATGTCTTTCATTCCCCATCCATGCCACATGCCCTGCCCATCACAGTCTATGATACTTTACTGTTCTTATTATATGTGGCTTCCTATAAAGATCATGCAGTGATGCAGTCTTCTCCATTCACCCGTCTGTTCATATTTTCAGTTTAAGCCATGGATCCCATGTCAGAGATTTATGCCATATGAAAGAATCTCAAGCCTGAAATATGAGGCCTCTGAGCAAAATTTTGTTGGTCATTTTCAGATTTCAATTGCAATGCTATTGATAATATTTAAAAATCAGTGTTGAATAAAGTATTATCTATTAATAAATTAATGAGTCATTTTAACATCTTACCTCATATTTCATGTTTTCAAACACGGTAACTATAGTTTTCAAATGATCTTGTCATTCATTTTCAACCGCCATTATGAAAATGAATGACAAGATCATTTGAAAACTATAGTTACCGTGTTTGAAAAACATGAAATATGAGGTAAGATGTTAAAATGACTCATTAATTTATTAATTAAGAACCTCATAATGTGTTTCCCATTTTAACTTGAATATTATCTATTACACTGGTCAACATAATTTTTGTCTCATGAGTACCTATAGTTGTATTTAATGCAGTTTTTTATCGTGTTTTCAAATATCTATTCGGAATTTCTCCATCACCCACAGTTTTTTATTTTAATTTCAATTAATGGATTTATATAATTATGGAATCTCGTTATCCATTCATGCAGCATGGGTTCCTCATCTTTTGATTTCAACAAAATGGACTTTAAATCACTCCTTACATCCAAAGGAAAAAAAAATAAAGGGTGTGCAGAATGAAATACAAAAAGTCGAAAATAAGGACCATATTAAAATATGTATATATTTTTTAAACAATGATAATTTTTTGTGTCAATTAGGTAAGACTGATAAAGAAATGTAATTAAAAAAAAACACTTTTCATTAGAACAATCTCAGTTGTTTCATTCCTTCATTATTCACTTCATCATCATCTTAAGGCACGACAACTTCAAAGGTGAAAATTTTGGCCTTCTCAACAATCTTCCTCCATGTCAATCTGTCTCTTGCCATTAAAACTAGTCACTTTCATTTTCCTTAGATCGTTCATTGTGTCATCCTCCCATCTGATCTTCAGTCATCCAACAGCTCTGCCTCCTGTAGGTTCCCATTTGTAGAGTTTTTTGACCAGTCTCTGATCATCCATTCTTATCAAATGTCCAAGCCAACCAATTCTGAGAGACATTATTCACTAAAAAAATGAAAAACAAGAAGAGATACTAGATTGAAGTTTTATAAAACATTGGCAGTTCCTGCATTACTTTATGGGAGCGAAACTTGGGTATTGACCAAAAAATTACAAAGTAGAATAAAAAGTGCAGAAATGAACTTCCTTAGAAGAACAAAAGGCTGCACAAGATTGGATTGGATAAGGAATGAAGATGTAAGAACAGAGTTAAATATATATTCATTGGATGAGAAAATCAGAGAATATAGAGAGAAATGGTTTACACATGTGGAAAGAATGAATGTAACAAGATTACCAAGAACAGCATTCATCTACAAGCCAAGAGGTTCAAGGAATGTAGGAAGGCCAGTGAAAAGATGGACAGAACAACTGTGAGGCGGAACAGGCAATTTGCCTAGCCCGTGAACTGAAGAAGAAGAAGAAGAGAATGAAAAATATTGGCTGTGCTGTTTTTACCTAATTTTGTTTTATTCTCCTTGCCTCTGTCCCGAGGGTCGTGGGTTCAAACCCGGCTTTTGTTAGGATGGAAAAATCCAAGGAGCAAGTCCTCTAGGAGGGACATTAAGCCATGGGTCCCGAGTCTGAAAATTTTCAGGCTCGTAAAAGATCCTTAAGCCTGAATGAAAAGGCCTCTAAGCAAAATTTACCGAATTTTCCCATCCTAGTACTACCTTAGTTTCCTAGATGTCAGTATGAGGCAGAATGCTGACCGCGGACCACTCAAATGACATCTATACGAAAACAAGTGCAACTAAATTAGTATGGTTCAAATTCTTCCCTGTAGGGGGAGAGCGCCTAAATCTCTGTTAAGGGAATCATGGACCTACAAGAACATTTGTTGATAATTATGAGAGTGAAAATTTCTGTGTTTGTTTATAGACATGTATGATATTTAAAGAGGATGGTCATTTAATAAGAGTGATCTTTAGGTTAGGTGGTACACTGTGATAAATGTGACTCTATTTTATGTTACAGCTTAGCAAAGAACAAAATATGTCAAAGGAACGGTTATACAAGACAGTAAAAGAAATATTGGATGAAATAGGATATAATCGCCAACTTTCTGTCGTCCGGTGGTTGGGTGTTTTGCTTCTAAAAATTTTGAAGAAGACATGCAATGGCTTGTATATTAATGAAGCCAGCGTACATAGGGTAAGTTCAATTCAATTTTATTAAAATTCCTCTGATTGATCTTTAATCCTTTGCTGCTAAGAATGTACTCTCAGTAAACAAGAGGTTAGCTTCATTTCTAACATCTTTGATGAAATGTGAAGAACTTTGTAATCAAGCTCCAGACAAACCGAGCTTGATTACAAAGTTCTTCAAAAATACAACAGATGGCAGTTTAGAAAATGATTCATTCAAAAGAACACCAGACGGCAGTTTAGAAAATAATTCCTTCAAAAGAACACCAGATGGCAGTTTGGATAATTACCAGCAAAAGAAAAAATTGACAGTCGTGAAAACAGCTGACGATGGTGAAAATGGATCGCTGATACTGCAGTGCTGTGTTTAAAAAACATAGAAGTATGAAGTAAGAAGAAATCATGATTCATTTAATTCTTATGAACTGAACTTTATTTGAAACAATTTAAAACAATAAATATGTACTTGTGGCCAAATTTCTTGACCTTTTGCCAAAAACTATGTCAACACCCTCAAGGGTTGGCAATAAAATGTTATTTAATTTATAAATGAGGGAGTTATATCTCACCTCATAAAGTTCCGTGTTTTCACAATACCGATTTCAAAGGCCATTTTACCTTCATCTTCAGTCAAACTCCAGCTAATTTTGGTTACAAATAAAATGTTTGTGTGTTATTTGCATTGCATTTGTATTTTACTAGGATTTACTGTTACAGGTAATATCGAGTATGGGAAATAACCCGGTGGTATTTGCTCCTAGTCATCGCAGCTATGCAGACTTCGTACTTATGTCTTACCTGTGTTATCATTATAAAATTGAAATTCCAACCATAGCAGCTGGCATGGGTGAGTGTGAAAACTATTGGTGGTAGTCGATGTATACTAAATTTATCACTTCTCTCCGAATGACAAATTAAATTAGAAGAGAGAAATATACGTATGCCTAAATCTGGATTTGAATCCAATATTTCTGGTTCTGTACACCAATGGGTGAAATTTATATTTTTTACATTTTTTGAGCTAGAGATTGATTTTGTGTTCACTGTATGATACATAATGACGTTATATTATTTTTAGTCTGGACATCTTACCTCAATATTAATGTTGATTTGTTCTTGAACATGTTTCAAAACAATTCTGTTTTATCGTCTGGGAAAGCTGACGATAAAACAGAATTGTTTTGAAACATGTTCAAGAACAAATCAACATTAATATTGAGGTAAGATGTCCAGACTAAAAATAATATAATTAAAATAACCTCAACATATAACTTCTTAAAATTAAATATTCATAATGACATGTTTAAGTTTCATTCTTGTGAGACATTTATTTTATGAGTTATTAAATATTATATTTTTAAAAATTTGCATATGTTATAATTAAATTGGTTCCACAATTTTTTAGTAAAATGTCTGACTTCTTTTTTTACAAGACTTCTAAAATATTTAGAAAACATCATGCATTGGAATTCTTATAATGTGAATACAAAGGGGGGAAAAAAAAAAAAATGTTGAACCTCATGTGTGGAATTACAAAAGAAATTAATAATTGCTTACATTTTATTTTTTATTTCTAAAATAGTACTTCAGTCATGAAACCCATGTACTGCTTTGTTACCCATTATTTTTAGGACATACAGTAAAAATTTGAACCTTCTAGGACAACATTTCTGAATTCCATTCAATTTTGAATTTACAAAAATGCAGTGAAAATAAAAGTGTGGAAAAACAAGTTTAAAGATTTGCATGCAGGTAGTATTTAATTGGCACAGTCTTTTAACTCTGATGTAATTTGGGGCACTTAGAAGCGCCATAGACCTCTGAAACTTTACCAACATATACAGGGCAAGTCAAAATGTTGTGCAGGTTTTCAGAAATTTATTATGTGAAATGTAATGAACATATAATATCGTGAGACATATTGTATGAAAGGTAAACTCTCAAAGTTTAGTTGTCCACTTCTAAAGTTCCGCGTTCACCCGCAAGATGTCAACAGCAGAGCAGTAAAGGAAAATGGCGTTGACTGGGGATCAGAAGTCTTTCTGTGTGCTTGATTACCATGTAAACAACTCTGTGACTAGTGTTCAACGACATTTCCGTACCAGATACGATAAAGACCCGCCGGATGGGAGATCCATTCGTAAGTGGTACACACAATTTAGGGATTCAGGCTGTATCTGTAAACGAAAATCGACTGGCCGTCCGTCGACGAGTGAAGAGACAGTCGAACGCGTTCGCACATGCTTCGTGCGGAGTCCACAGAAATCCACCTACCGGGGAGCGACAGAACTTCAACTACCACAAAAAACTGTATGGCGGATTCTCCGGAAAAGTTTACAGATGAAACCCTACCACTTGCAACTGGTTCAAGCTTTAAAACCCGCCGATTATGCTTTGCGAGCGTCCTTCTGTGTTGATTTTCTCGCATTAATGGAAGAGAATGAGTTCCATGAGAGGGTAGTTTACAGTGATGAAGCGACTTTCCACCTTTCAGGAAAAGTGAATAGACACAATGTAAGGATTTGGGGAACTGGTAACCCCCATGCAACTTTGGAACATCAACGCGATTCTCCGAAAGTGAATGTCTTTTGTGCCATTTCCCATGCAAAGGTTTATGGGCCCTTTTTCTTTCATGAACGTACTGTGAACGGACATGTTTTCCTTGATATGCTACAACAATGGCTCCTTCCGCAGCTTGAAGCGGATAGTCCAGATTTCATTCTGCAGTTGGATGGTGCCCCTCCACATTACCATGGCAGTGTTCGAGACCATTTGAATACGGCTTTACCACAACGCTGGATAGGCCGTGCATCTCAGGGTGATCAACAACTCATTCATTGGCCACCTCGTTCACCAGATCTAACCCCGTGTGATTTCTTCATGTGGGGTCTTGTAAAGGATCGTGTTTACGTACCACCACTTCCAACAGCACTGCATGAACTGCGTGCCCGCATCACAGCAGCCATTGCTGATATCGACCGCGGACTGCTACAGAAAGTTTGGCAGGAGATTGAATATCGGCTTGACATCTGTCGTGTAACAAAAGGCGCTCACATAGAACATCTGTGAATATTTAAAAAAAACTTTGAGAGTTTACCTTTCATACAATATGTCTCACAATATTATATGTTCATTACATTTCACATAATAAATTTCTGAAAACCTGCACAACATTTTGACTTGCCCTGTACATTAGAGTACACGCTATTTTTTTAGTACAAAAAACGCCAATTTTGATCTCAAATAGTCAATTTTTCACCCATCACCCCCTTAAGCCATTAGGCATTTGGATTTACGCATAGATTTTTCTCTTACACTAATATGATTCCGATGCATCAGATAACAGTGAACTTCATTTCATTAACTCCATCTAGCGTCCTCTTAAAGAAGTAGATGTTTAATTGCAAATCAAGGCTACATTTATAGCCAGTAAAGCTAAGATTTGATTTTACATTTATCACTTCTCACTGAAAGGCAAATTAAATTAGAAGGGAAAAATATATGCCTAAATCAGTATTTGAACGCAGTATCTTTTAGTAGTAGTATTTATTCTAACTTCTAAGAGCCCTATTTAGTAGCAGTAATTCCCATCAGGGCCTCCACAAAAGATTGCCAACAGATTCTCTTTTTGCCAGCATCTTAACTTCATTCAAATCTTCTGCAATTCCTCAGCTTTCTTTCTCGCAATGTTTTTCTTCTAGGTATTCTTTGGGGATTCCATTCCATAGTGTCTTTGCTATATTTCCATCTTCCCTTTTTAAAATATGTCCAATCCATCACTATTTTCATTGTTTAATTTCTTTGAAAATCTCACATTGATTTGTCAATTTCCACAATTCAATTCTTTGTTGGAATTCATTTATAGTCACCAAGTTCTTGTGACAAATCTCAGACATCTTTTTATGAAAACTTGTAATTTCTTGCAAATTGGCCCTATTTTACATTAAAGTATATTAATGCTATAGTATGTCCACTGCTGTGATCTCATGGTATACTGCAGCCACTGATTCTCTGGCCTTGATGTTTTTACGACAGTGTTGCGATATTGATATTCAGTGGGAGTGGCCGCTTTATGTATGTGGTTAGCAGACATACAGCTGACAACATCTCAGCAATTTCAAACCTTACCAGCATGCTATACCTGTGTCAATAGCAGTAATTGGTCGTGGCAGACATCTACTCCCACTACAACCATATCCTGATTGGTAGTAGAGGGCAAATTCTCCCTTTACCCCTTGCATAACCTAAACTTCAAAATCGGAGATATGACGGCTCGGGTATAGTGTGCTGGCTTGTCACACAGTAGGCCCGAATTCGATCCAAGCTTTCTGAGTGAGGTTTTTCCCGGGGTTTTCCTCACCTGTAAGACAAATGTCAGGTAGCTTTGAGGCCCAAAAGATCCCTGAACATCATCTGGCCATCACCATTATCATCATTGTTATTATCCACAGTGTGGAAAGCAATGGGAAGCTACCACACCTATAATTCCCTAGTAAGCTGCAAAGCATCACATGTGAATGCTAGGATTACAATGAAGACCTGCCCTAGGGGCAGAACACTTTTTAAAGAAGTGCTATAGTTTTAGCAAACACTTATAAATGATATGTTACGTTTTAATGATATTCACTTCCAGCCCTAGTTTCTTCTTCTTCTGCTTTCCCCTACTTATAGGTTTGCCATCTTCAGTTTCCATTTATCTCTATCATTCCAATCTCCCTCTTCCAAATTCCTATCATCCATTATAGTTCTGATGTAGGTTTTCCATTTCCATCTTGGTCTGCCATGTTTATTTCTTCCAGGGGGTGACCATTGGTATATATTTTTTTGCCATCTTTGATTTTCCATTCTTTGTACATGGCCATACCATTTAAACGTTTGATTTTCAATCCTCTTAACAACAGATGTGTGACATTCATTTCTCTCCAAAGGAATTCATTTCTTATTTTATTCTGTCTTGTTTTTTTGGAGACTACTTCTAAAATAATCAAATTCAACTGTTCTAATTTTATTCTTTTGTAATTCCATCAAAGACCAAGTTTCACTTCCATATGACAAAATATTCTGTATTATGCCCTTATAAATTTTCATTTTAGTTTCCTTTGTAATATTTTTGTTCCAAATTATTCCATGTAATGTCTTAGTTGCATTTTTTGCCATTGCAATTTTAGTCTGTACATCTCTCACAGTACCTAAACTTGTAATTATTGACCGAAGATATTTAAAAAATTCACATTTTTTTTATTTTCCCTGTTTCAAGTATGAGGTCATCCACATCCTTTCCAAACACATATATTCTGTTTTCTGTAAATTTATATTCAGTCCCCAGTTTTTTATATTCTTCCATTAGTTTATTTATCATATATTTCATATCATCTTCATCCCCTGCAAAAATTATTCGATCATCTGCAAACAACAATGAATGCAGTACTTTTCCTCCTATAGATAAAGAATTGGTGACAAACTGCATCCTGCTTAAGGCCTTTATTCACTGTGAATTCCTCTGTTAAATTATTCTGTATTTTACTCTAGCCTTTGTATTACTATAGATCCTCCTAACAATATTAATCCATTATCACAGATATTCATATTTCTCATTGCTGTCCATAACAATTGTCGAGGTACACTATCATATGCCATCTCTAAATCAATAAAGGTTATATGTAGGTCTTTATTTTTTGCTAGGATTTTCTCTTGTAATTGTCTAATACAGAAAATATTATCAATACATGATCTTCCACTCCGGAATCCACATTGTTCTTCTCTTAAGTTATCTTTTATCTCCTTAAGTTTAAAATTTATAATTTTACTAAAAATCTTAGCTGTTGAAGGTAAAATGCTTATACCTCTATAATTGGAACACAGTTTTTATCATCTTTTTTAAAAATTTGGAGTAATATACAATAAATTCCAGTCTTCTGTGATATCGTCTCCAATTTCAATTTTATTAAAAAGTTTTGTTAAAAATATTACTAAAATATCTCCTCCATGTTTTAGGAGTTCCGTCTGAATATTTCCTGGTCCTGGTGCTCTCTCATTTTTTGCCTCTTTCAAAGCTCTTTTTACTTTATCTTCTGTTGTCTCTGGAGTGTCAAATTTATATTCTACATCCGTATCTTGAAGTTGAAACTCATTTATATTTTCTTGAAGTAAACCTTTATAATGTTCTGATGATCTTAATGTAATAAATATTTACTTTAGAAATTTTAGTGAAGGCTTCTGAATAAATCTTCTTACCTAAAACAATGTTTTGGTGTGGTTAATCTCGAAACATTCCGGGACATGAAGTGGAACTTCACCCTTTTTGCACTGAAATGTAGTTTCACTTCTTTTGTTCTGTTTTGAACACATGTTTGTAGGGTTTCTTTTTATTCTCTCTGCTGGGGATATACAATGAAAAGTGAGCCCAGTTCCTTGCCTGTAAACTGACAGGGGTTGTACTTGATGATGGGGGGGTCTCTCATTTTGTAGGATGGCAGCTGAACTGTCTCCAATAACTGCTTGGTGACAGCTATTCTGAAGTTGAATATGCTGTCTTGCGATTTATGAAATTATTGTAGACCACAAAAGAGTTAAACATACATATGTCCAGCAAATAGAAAAATAATTTTCTATATCCTTTTACAGTGCGATGCATTATAGGGAAAAGGGCAGTGATCTGGTCGTGCAAGTCAACACCTTTCATTGCATCCTGGCAGAGTCTTGGTTTTTTTTATTTCTTCCCTAGGTCTGTGATGTTTTACCCTCCTCAGTTTTCCTGTTGGTGTTATGTCTCCTGTCTGATGTTTCGAGGATAAAACTCTCTAATAAACTCAGAATCCCATCACGATCGTCACCACACACCCCCTAGACACCATTTCAAAGTCTGAGCACTACAAATTTCTTCTATATATTTCCAACAAACAGACAGCTTCTAATTTCACGATTTTTACAAAAAAAGGCGAGTCGTCCAACACACTTTCTCTCAGGACCCTAGAAAAGCTAACACATTAGACATCTTTGGAGTAGTTTGGAAGTTATTGCAAAATATATGAGCTTGTGCGCTTCACATGAGTTCATGCCTCATGTCATTCGAAGAATGGGCCTCACTAGAGCGCACGCGAACATCACGTCATACGAGTTGAATGGGTTAAGCGTCAAAATAGGGATTTTATTTCACGTTTTTCACTACAAAGGGTGATTTTTAGGGGTGAAGGGGTTGAATATCACAACTCTCTTGTAGCCTATGTTCATCCTAGGAATCTCCTGAACATTTTGCAAAAAAAAACGTATCAAAATCGGATCAACGATATGGCCGCGCATAGAATGCAAACAATCAAACAAACATTGATTTTTACATGCTTTATATTAGCTTGACCTGTATCTATCTATCTATCTATCTATCTACCTATCTATCTATCTATCTATCTATGAACGGAATCTTTCAATGCGATTTTCACCCACTTAAAATCATCGGATCGACTTGAAATTTTGTATATTGTAGAGGACCCGTGACAATGCAATAATTTCATATTTATTTTCTAAAATCCTGGCCATAATCATCAGAAAATCAAAAAAAGTGTTTTTGTATCTATGTAACGCAATCTTTCAACGCGATTTTCACCCACTTAGAAATATTGGATCGACTTTGAAACTTTTTATACGTGTAGAGGACCCGTGACAATACAATAATTTTATATTTTGTTTCTAAGATCCTGGCCAGATTCATCTGAAAATCAAAAAAATGAAAACTGGTATAATAGGTTGCGGACTGGTCGAGTTTTTAGTCAATCGTTGTAAGAGCTCAGTTGGTAGAGCAGTGATCTCTTAGTGGTATATAATTTCAGTAATCCATACGTCGCTGGTTCAAATCCGGCTGGGAGGGTTTTTTTTTTATAGAAGAGTATTACTTTTAGCTCATACTGCAATAGTATCGAATTTAAAGATATTTACATTTTTATCTTATTCTGTAAAATATTAAATCTAAAAAATAAAAAATAAATAATAGTTTTAAAAAACTAAAAGAACACGCTTTATTAGAAAACTAAAAAAATGAAAAATAATTTTAATTTCCAATACGCTTGGGATAAAATAAAGTGGTCAACAAAAAAATCATCTCCAACACATATAGAATAAAATTAGAGTTATCAACAAAAAGAAAATAATTTTACCATCAAAAGCGTGGGGTGATTTTTATAATTTTTACATTTTCTTCTTAGGGAGCTTACTTTTACCAATATCTGTTTATTATCAAATATATTAATTGATATAGAGCACCCCACGCTTTTGATGGTAAAATTATTTTCTTTTTGTTGATAACTCTAATTTTATTGTATATGTGTTGGAGATGATTTTTTTGTTGACCACTTTATTTTGTCCCAAGCGTATTGGAAATTAAAATTATTTTTCATTTTTTAGTTTTCTAATAAAGCGTGTTCTTTTAGTTTTTTAAAACTATTATTTATTACCTAATGTATTATAATTACTGTGATTGTTGTAATTTAATGTAAACATTTTATGTTCTTACTAGTTGGGAGGAAGATACTAAGTAATACTAGAATGTACTAAAAACATGTTTTTGTGTTTATCTTGGGAGAAATGCAGGATATTCCAGACAGGAACTATACCTTAATGTTGATTTCATTCAAGTTTTTTAAGTCACATACGGTATTTTTTTTAAAAATGTGTTTTAAATTTTTCTGTAGATTTTCATTCAATGTGGCTGATGGGGCATTTTCTAAGAGACTCCTGTGCCTTTTTCATGAGACGTTCATTTGCCAACGACAAATTATACTGGACAACATTTAGCGAGTATGTACAAAAACTAGTCACTGATGGAAAAGCTGCCATCGAATTCTTCATTGAAGGAACGAGAAGTCGATCAGCTAAATCTCTCTCACCAAAATTTGGTAAGTTTAACATTTGTATCTTTTTATTACAGAATTCTGTAACAGATTTTTACCATGCTAGCGTAGCTTAAGTGGTAGCAATACAAAACAACTCTATTACACAAAAACGAGAAGGAACTCAACCCTTAAATTATCAATACAATATTTTCTCGTGACAGTTATTTAATTGTTCCGGACCGCAAGGAAAATAAATTCATTTAAAACTGTAAGTTATTATTATACATTATTGCGTAATTTGACATAAATTTAAGTGATTTTTACTCATTTGTTCTTCTATTGTTCTAAAAACAATATTAGATAAATGAAATCAATGTATCCAATAGGATACATTTTTAATTTAAGGGTTAACTACATGAGGACTGAAGAGTTTTCCAAGTCCCTCGCAGGTTATGTAAGTAGGCGAGGAAAAGCGAGGGATTCCCCTCTGTCGCACATAAGCAACGGTATCCCCGCATCCCTACAATACAATGACAACACAAGAAGGTAAACCGATAAAATGCAGAAGTGTCATATGCAGAATTTTTCACGTGTGGTCATTAATATTACATCAACACTTTTAAAATTCTTATTAACCCATTTAAATTGGGTGACGTTCTTAAGCACTAAAATCGTATGACGACCTGTGGTCGTGCAGTGCAGAGATCAAAAAAACGCATTTTAAATTTATTTTGCTGCTCATAGATATCTGTTACATACACTTTTTCTTCTTCTACACATTCACAAGAATGCTATTTCATCCCTTCCATGCCATTTAGAAATTTCCGGAATGAGTTTTACCCACAGAAAAAAAAAAGTGTCAGTAGTAAGAAAAATGGCGCCAAGGAAAGTTAAGGGTATTGACAGTGATGGAATTAGGAAATTGGCAGTGATTCAGAAGTTTCTGATATATTTAGTGATGAGAGAAGTATTGATGAATCTATAAGTGATTCAGAAGCAACTTCAGCTGAAGAAGAGAGCGGTGAGAGTGATAATGAACTTATTGTCCCGCCACCTGCAAAAAAAACAAAGCCATATCACGCCAAGTGATTGGAAGTGGGTGAAATCTGAGAATAACCCTGTTGTATATCAGTTTAGTGGTTTTTAAATCCATTTTTAATTACTGGAGGTAATATTAAGTTACTGCGTTACATTTAAATGCCATGCAGTAGGACTTGGGATTTATATCTGGTTTCTTGGGCTGCAGAGCTGGACTTTAAATTAGAGGTGGATGGGTTAAAGCACCGTTGAGGTTATGTAATAAGATATTAAATAAAAATTTTATTTTAAATGTCTTATTAATACTATAATTAGAATGTGCTTAAGAATAATTTTCCGTCTTAATGAGGTAAAAATTAACTATTGGTACTTTAAAACCCATTCCGTTTCCACATTATGAAGGTTTCTGGCTTATACAGGACGATTTTACATATAAAATCATACTGTTGTGGAGATTTTTTTCCGTCTCTCAGGTTTCCTTCTTTATAGGTTCCGGCTAATACGGGTTTCACTGTACTTTACATTGTGACTATTCATAACTTTTTTTGGGTTAGTGTAACATATTGTGGTTGTAAAAGGAGTGCATGAATTGAAAATTGATTGGATAATTACCATTGTTCCGTTAATGGAATCAGAAGGACCTTGGCTAGTGGGTGTTGTAACTAACCCGTATATGTTTGTGATTCTCATTTTCTGCTAATTATGTGTTTGTCATTCCTAGCTGTTTTTTAGTCTATGCAATCTTTACTTTCAATTACAGTGGTATATAAACATATCTTGCATGAAAACCAAACAAAATAATGAAAAAAAAAAATTATACATTAAGGAAGAGAAACACATGATTTTCTATGAGGTGAGCTTTTAGATAATTAAAAACTGCGGAATTTATCCCAAGGCATACAAATGTTACTGAGGAGAAAACATGTTTCGATCCCATGGTGTATGTACTCTTTTTTTTTCCAAGGTCATGACTAAACTGTAGCATTTTATTTTTATTTTTCTTTATTTAACCAATTCGCCTCAAAAGACGAGGTACACTCGCCGGCAGTTAAATGGCCTTCAACTCAGAAGACGAGATACACTTGCTTAACTCTGCTATTATATATTTGCAATATTTTGTACGTTCCTTGGCAAGGGTAATCTTTTGTTAACATTTATGATTAGTAGAGGAATGTGTTTGGCCTTCACCCCTTTTGTGATCTCAAAGTACCGTTATCTTTTGTTTGTTTTTGATATGTCTGAAAATAGATAATATAATTTATGGTAACTTAAATCTGGTTTCAGGGGAAATGCATCGAGCATTAAACCTGAAGCAAGTGGGTTAAGTTTGTAGGCGACTATTTCATTGAGGGCACGTGCACTGATGCAAAAAAAAAATTGTCATACGTTCTTTCTCACATTCGTAAATTAATGAGTCATTTTTCACATCTTACCTCATATTTTATGTTTCTTTAAACACGAGAACTTGTTTCCAAGAGAAGGATCTCTCTCATTTTCAACCGACATTATGACTACTGGATTTTCATTGGAATCTCCATCAATAACGTTGCCATCTGGTATTGATTTGATGAACTTTGAGATGAGGTCATGTTTATCAGGAATCTCAAAATTCATGGATCTAAATTTATTCTTCTGAATATATATCTTCTCCCAAATTGTCAATTCTAAAGGTTTTTTTCAAATGTTTTAAAAGTTGGGCTTCTTTTTCAATTTTATGATGCTCCGATAAACTATGTGCTGCAATAGCTGATTTTTAAAAAAAGTTGAAAAAGAGTTCAAACTTCTAAAACATTTGGAAAAACCTTTAGAATTGACAATTTGGGAGAAGATATATACAAATTTAGATCCATGAATTTCGAGATTCCTGATGAACATGACCTCATCTCAAAGTTCATCAAATCGACACCAGATGGCAACGTTATTGATGGAGATTCCAATGAAAATCCGGTAGTAGTCATAATGTTGGTTGAAAATGAGAGAGATCTTTCTTGAAAACTAGTTCCCTGTGTTTAAAGAAACATAAAATATGAGGTAAGATGTAAAAAATGACTATTAATTTACGAAATTAAGAACCTCATAATGTTATTTCCCATATTAACTATGAAGATGTTACTGACTCAAACAAATTTATTAAAATGAACCTCATAATATTATTTCCATTGAAATATTAAATAGTAATCCCATTTTATCAAGTAATAGAATTCCCCAATTTAACCTGAATAACTATACATGTTGATGTTTTATTTTATTAATTTAATACTTCTCACTGAAGGATAAATTATATATGAAGAGAATTTTTTTTTTTGCCCAGACCGAGACTCGAACCTGGGACCTTTGGCTTTCTGGGCCAATGCTCTACCAACTGAGCTCACCGAGGTGAGTTGCGATTTACATGCAATGTTTTCTCTTATATACATTGTAATTCCCTCACGCCAAATGCTATGAAACCTTTAATTCTATCTTTGCAAAGTGCAGCTTCTTAGTTAAGAAGACATTAATTGGGAATTTAACACTACTTTATAAAGCCAGTAGGGCTTCTATTGATGTTTTTATTATTAATTTAACACTTCTCACTGATGGATAAATTTATATTTGAAGAGAAACATTTTTTTTTTAGTGTTTAAATTCCCAACAAATGTGTTCTTAACTAAGAAGCCGCCATTTGCAAAGATAGAAGCAAAGGTTTCATAGCATTTAGCATGAGGGAATTACAACATATATAAGAGAAAAATTTGCATCTAGATCACAACTTGCCTCGGTAACTCAGTTGGTAGAGCATTGGCCCGAAAAGCCAAAAGTCTTGGGTTCGAGGTCTCGGTCCGGGCAAAAAATTTTTCTCTTTAATATAATTTATCCTTCAGAGAGAGAAGTGTTAAATTAATAATAAAAACATCAATAGAAGCCCTATTGGCTTTATAAAGTACTGTTATCGCCATTTGCAAAGATAGAAGCAAATGTTTCACAGCATTTGACGCAAGGGAATTGCAACATATATAAAAGAAAAATTTGCATGTAGATCGCAACTTGCCTTGGTAGCTCAGGTGGTAGAGGCATTGGTCCAGAAAGCCAAAGGTCCTGGGTTTCGAGTCTCAGTTCTGGGCGAAAAATTTTCTCTTCAAAAATAAAAACTATACATATAATAACTGATAAGGTTTTGCCATGAAAAATTAATATTAATAAGAGAAAAAGATTGATAGAATTTTAGATGTTGATTGATGAAATTAATGTTTTACAATATATTGTTTTCATAAATCCTAACTAACTCTGTGGTGCAACCAGGCCAATAAGACCCTTGGCCTACCATCCGGCTGCTGGCCTCACATCCACATGTGTTAATCACAGAGGTAGGCGATCATGCAGCCAGTGTACGGGTGACATTGTGGTCGGCATGTTGGGTCCCCCAGCCGTTATAGCTGGTTTTCTCAATACTACATCATATAAATATATGGCAATAATAATCATATACTTCATTGATTTATTTAGGGATAGGAGTACTACATTTTCTCCCCATTTTGGTAACCTAAAGCTAATGTTTAATCATAGCCTTGGAAAAAAAAAATGGAAGAGTTTTCCAATAAATTTTTTTTCTATCTTTCATTCTTTTTCTTTCTTTACTCTTCTTTCATTCTTTCTTAAGACTTAATCTTTTTTTTCTACATTATATGATCAAATGTTTAGGCATACTTGCCAAAAACCCGTAGTTAAACTTTTTTATTGACACACACACTCTGGTATTGGAATTTTATTATAGGAGTGAGTCCATCCATTTTCCTTTTTTGATAAACTTGACTCTAGCAGGAAGACAGTGATGGCCAGGACATGTGGCACGAATGGGGAATGAAAGATATGCATGGAAGCTTCTTGTAGGAAAACCAGAGGGAAAATGCCTAGTTGGTAGACCAAGAGCTACCTGATCACTCCAATCTATGTATACCTCCATTTATATATGAACTTTAAATTTGTTGGAAATGAACATATTTTGATGTTTCTATTATTAATTTTATACATCTCATTGATGGATAAATCATATTTGAAGAGAAAAAATTATATGCTCAGGCTGGGACTTGAACCCGGGACCCTTGGTTTCTAGACCAAGTGCTCTACCACCTGAGCTACCTGAGCAAGCACCGATCTAAATGCAACGTATATAGAGAGAAATTTGCATTTAGATCAGTACTTGCTCCGGTTAGCTCAGGTGGTAGAGCACTTGGTCTAGAGAACCAAGGGTCCCAGTTTCAAGTCCCAGTCTGAGCATATAATTTTTCTCTTCAAATATGATGAACATATATTTATTTAAAATGGCATAAAAAGTCCTATAATAAAATATTAAAATAGGTATTTACGACGCAAAGGAAAAAATTGAAATGTAAGTTACTGTACTATTTACATGTGTTAGTGTCATTACATTTCCACTTACAACAGCATTTGAAATGGCTGATTTTGGCAGTTTCAGAAGGGCTGAAATATCTCTGACTATTTAACTCATTGCCCCAAATGGGAGTCAATGACCAATCACGTTACAATGATTTTTTATTTACAACCAATCACGTCGTGTTTCACCTCACTCTTTATCGATTTCTCTTTATCAGCTCCTACTTTTTGTGATAAAGAAAGCTCCTCCTTTTTAAAGTTCTGAACAGGTCAAAGCATTATTTTTCTCCAACAAATACATTGAATATAGCAAATAATGAAAAGATTCCTTGATTTTACTGAGTTGTTTACTAAAAAAATAAATGAATAACCCGTAATGTTGATTATGATATATAGTTTGATGTGTTTCATTATTTCTCCACTTGGTGCACTCTTACAATATTGCGATCTTATTTGGCAATAAATAATATGATCAAGGGAGCAGTGAATGAACATAACCTCACATTATATTTAATTAATGTTGGGAAGTAAACATTATGAGGTATGAGGATGAATTTTAATAACCTCACATTTCTGATTTGTTTTTCAAACATCGCCATTTACGTTAAAATATATAAATATTTTAAAAATAAATATAGTTAAACAATTGATTTTGTGAGTAAACAGCTTAATTTTATTCGTTAAATAGTCCTAACAAATGCCATTCTTGATTTCCAAATTCTCTAGATAAATTGGAAATCACTCGTGACATTACTTATGATAAACTTACTGGTTACATGGGTACCTGTGATCATGCCACTGTTGTGCTCTTCAGATATAACCATGTTGGTTATTTTTGTAATACTGAACAGTTCACAACATGGTCTCATCACACAACTGATGTAAAGTTTGTTTTTCTAGCCATAGCAACTCTATTCAGGGGTTGTGTACTTATACTTTTTTTACATTATTAATTTTTAATAAACCATGGGAATAATAAATTCAGTATGAAAACCTTTGCTAGTCCAGAGAGATACCAGAGTACGGTTATATAAAACCTTAGTAAGACCTACACTTTGCTATTGGCAGTGAGGCATGGACTTTGAGGAAGGGAAGGAGAGATAACAGGATAACTTCCAGTGAAATGAGATTCATGAGGTATATAAACAGGATATACCAAATGGGATCACAAACACAATGACGATATCTTTGAAAGGAACTATGTTAACAACCGGTCATGGAGTACATATATAGATACCAGAACAACATGATGAATCATTTGTGACAAATGAGTTCAGATAGAGTTCCCAAGGCCATGCTTCGTTATTGCCCAACAGGAAGAGATCTCTGGGCCGTCCAAGGAAACGCTGGGATACAAAATTCATCAGCGAGGATCGTAACAGGGCTTTAGGCCTAAGACTTGGTTGGATGAAGAAGAAGAAGACTTATACTTTTGATCATATAGTGTGTGTGTTCCTTTTCTTCCAATGTCTGCCTTTTTTCTCTTTTTACATTTTTTTCTTCTCTTTTATCTGCTGTTTCATTAATTTTTCATTATTTTTCTTTCCTTTCACTGTTTTCTCTAATTACGAGGGTTGAATGAAAAGCAATGCCTCCACCCTCATTACTCGTCAACAGATGGCAGACACTTGTATGCGGCAGGTACTGGCTTGTTCCGTAGCCTCTTCTCTACTGTTCCAGTTTGGTGGGAAGCCTTAGCATTGAATGGTTGTTTTGTTACAGTGTAAAGTATGGAATCCTGCACAGACGATCAGTCAATGCGATTGTGCAGTCATTGAATTCTTGACAGCATAAGGTGTCACCCCAAAGGAGATTCATCAGAGAATGAAAGCAGTTTATGGTGATTGTGTGTAATGTGAGTACAGTGCGTCGTTGGGCGAGTAAGTTTAAAGATGTTGAGGTGGGAACATCTATCTTGCTTGACAAACAAAGAGTTGGACGTCCTGTGACAGCAACCACCCGAGTTTCACAAGCAAAATGTTTGACAGATTGATTCAGGGCAATCGTCGTATCACTCAGAGAGAAATTGCAAGCACAATCAGCATTTCACAAGAACGTGTGGATCACATTATTGCTTTGCTTAGCTATCGGAAGATCTGTGGCACGATGGGTGCCAGCACAGCAGAGAACTTCAGAGACTGAATCTCACCACCGTACGGCATCCTCCATACAGTCCAGATTTAGCACCGTCTGACTTCCATCTGTTCCCGATAATGAAACATGATCTGCGGGGACATCATTATGCTTCTGATGAAGACGTTCAGAGAACTGTGAGACTTGGGTTGTGGAAACAGAGTTTTCAACTTCTTCCGTGACGGCTTCAGGAAAACTTGTTCATCGTTGGCAAAAAATGTATCACAATAAATTATTAATTTAATAGCTCCAAATACCTCGAGAGAACTTTTATCAAAAATATACATTTTAATTAATATTTAATTTTAGGAAGTTATACTTTGAGGTTATTTATTTATATTATTTTTTAGTTAGTCTGGACATTCTTACCTAGGTCGCAGACTAAAAAATAATATATACATTTTAATTAACCCTGATATACCAGGTACAAAATTAACATAAAACTTTTAAAATAAATAATTTATCCAATTGGCTGGAGATATGTGGAAAAGTGAATATTGGTAATTGAAGATCACCTTCTAAGGATTATTTCTGCATTCGTATTTATTAAAATACTCCCATCCAAACCCAAGTAACGAAGGTGGAGGCATTACTTTTCATTCAATCCTCGTACTTCCTTCTCTTTCATCTATTACTTTTCTTATATTTGTTATTAATTCTTATGCTCATTCATTATTCTTTCTTTTCTCAATAATTATGTGATATTAATTGCATTTGTTGTTGCATAGAGGCAGCACATGGTAGTTAATATTGTATGTAGCACTAGATGTTATTAATGTTTTCAGGTAACATTGGGATTGTCTTTCTCTCTTATTACAACTTGCAGGGTTGCTATCTATGATCTTGGTGCCATTCTTCACTGGCCGAGTGCCTGACATATACCATAGTTCCTATCAACATAAGCTATGACCGCACCTTGGAGGAAGTGTTGTTTGCTTATGAGCTTCTGGTGTGTTCCAAAACCAAAGGAAACCACCTCTGTAAGTTGTATGGTGACAGATAGTGGTAATGATTAGAGTCCGGATGTTAGGCACTTAAAAAAATTACAAATAGGCAGGCAAAAAGGCACTAAAAATTGTGAATATAGGCACTATAAAATTCAAAATAGGCTTTTAAAAAAATAGATTACAACATCAATTTACAGCCTTACATAAAGAATATAAACATACGCTATCAATAGCATAAGAAGATATCAGAGACACTTTTGGAACTTGTTTTGCCTTTTTACAAAGAGCAAACTTATGTTTTGCAGTGTGTACGTGCTGCGAAACATGACACTTCTTTGTGCAATTCACTGAAATTTTACACACTTTGCAAAACAATATTGAACATTTCTGCACCAAATTCTTTCATGAAATTTGTCAGCTCTTATGGCATAGTAAAACAACTGTTTCTAAAGGTTGTAAAAAAAGCCATATAACTTATTGCACCACTTTGTCCTTGAAACACTTATCTGTGAACGAGGACTACAGACTGAATTCAGTGTTACCAACATCAAAAATTATAATGCCAGTCACTTAAAGGTTTCTATGCAATGATATGTTTCGTGAGCTTTGCCCATTTCAATTAATTTCATTGAAATACTAAGTTAATTTTGGAAAAAAATGGCAAGTAGGCATTTATAGGCATTATAAGCTGAAATAGGCATTTATAAGCAAAATTAGCTTCATGGAAAACAACTCTAGGGTCGTCGATATGAACTTATGTGAAGTCACTTTTACAATATCTATAATAAATAACTATAGGCATTTTCCCTAACATCCGGTCTCTAGTAATGCTATGTAAATATGGTGTCCTGCTTCTCACACACTAAATATTCTGTGTTCCCATTCAAAGCAATCATTTGAATCAGGAGATATTAATATGGGTCTTAAGAGCGGTTTAAGGTAGGAAGCCTTGGCGCAGAGCTACGGGACTTGCGCTGGTTCGAGTCTCCATGGGGGAAGAAATTTTCTCATGGTATTTTGGCCAGTATGGGACCGGTGCCCACCCAGCATCGTGAGGCAATTGGGTAGCTACAATAAGTAGCGGCTCCAGGTTGAGGAACCAGCTATTAACGGCTGGGGGACTCGACATGCTAACCACATGTCACCCCTACACTGGCTGTTGATCATCTACCTCTGTGATTGACACATGTGTGGATGTGAAGGGCCAGCAGCCGGCTGGTAAAAGGGCAACCGCTGAAGTGAAGTGGAAAGAACCCTCAATCGGAAGATTTTACTCAATCCTGAGGCCTCATTTTTTCTAATAAAAATCAAACCAATGATCATAATTTATCGAGTTGCATATGTAAAGAGAGATGTATCCATATTTGTAAAAAAAGTATTCTATAGAGTGTAGATTTTTGCACTTCATTCGGCCTTAGTTTAGGTTGTGATGTAAACAGAAGCGTGTGGGTTAGTGTGCGATTTCATTGGCCACATGAACCTAATGACATTGTTGTCCAATGGCGTACATAAAAACATAGTTAAGAATTGAATTAATGTTTTTATTACCTCTCCTCATATCCTTTAATTTAATTCTTAAATTAAACCTCATAGTGTTCTTTCCCTATGAAAGTTAAATAAGTGACGACTCAAGTCAAGAGGGAATAAAGATGGCGGACGGACACATAACCTCAACACAGAATTTCAACACAAACTTGGGGGGGTTTAAACCAAGATATGAAAAATATACATAAAATTAAAGGAAAAAAGAAGAAGAGAGAAAATGTTGGACATCAAATTTATAAATAAATGCTTAGACTTGGACATTCTGCCGAAATTTATTAGAAAAAACCGTTAAAAATACCGGTTCCAAAGAATTAAAGATATGAGGTGAGGTAATAAAAAACATTAATTTAATTCTTTAAATTAAATCTCATAGTTGTTCTTTCCCTGTGAAAGTTAAATAAAAAAAACATAGTTCCCTGATCAATCTACATTTTATATAATATAACTACTGTATATGAACAAAATTATCACAAAAAATAATCATCTTGTAAGCCCATGTTTCCCTTAACAGAGATTGTAGGCGCTTTCCCCCTACAGGGAAGAATTTGAACATACTAATTTAGTTACACTTGTTTTTTGTATAGATGTCATTTTGAGTGGTCCGTGGTCAGCGTTCCGCCTCATACTGACATCTAGGAAACCAAGGTAGTACAGTACTACGAAATTTGGTAAATTTGCTTAGATACCTTTTCATTGAAGCTTAAAGGCCTGAAAATCTTCAGACTCGGGACCCTGGCTTAAAGTCCCTCCCCAGAGGAACTTGTTCCTTGGATTTTTCCATCCCTTAAATTTATCCATCGACACCGGCAGCAGGGTGAACCAGCGAACCCTCGGGGACCAGAGGCAAGGAGCATAACCACTAGTCCACCGCGGGCTGATTATTAATAGTATAAAGTATAAAACACAACATAACATTATGAAAAAATGACAATGGTGAACAGTAAGTACAAAGTAATATAAATTTAAATTTAACAAACGTACAACCATGTTCGCCTCCGACACGGAGGGATATTTAGTTATTCAAACATGGGCCATGTGTTTTTGAATGCGTTAACCATCAGAGAGAGAGAAACCTTTGAAAAGTGGGGTGATAATAGAATTTCTAAAATACGGTAAGATGCATGATGACTTTGGTAAAATTATAGTTTTTTGCCCAAAAAACTTTTTTAGCACCCTCATTTCTAGGAAATGACCTTGGACTAACCCCTTCTCTTTTCCACTCCATAAATTCCAGTGAACAAAAGGCCAAACCTTCTTATCCTTGTTTATAAATTACCTGTGAGAAAAAGCAACAATTGTCTTTGCAATAAGATGTTGAAATGCCTTACAGGCAAAAGGTTTGAAAGTATCGCTGATAGCCGACTTGAGGTAGTGGTGTGAGGCAAGGTTCTTAAGTTTTGGTGAAACATATAATGCCACCTGAATTTGATGGCAAGTCAGATGGCGTGTAAAATAGATAAAAAATAGTGTAAAATGTGACTTTGTTTACAGTATATAACATAAAACTAAGGCCAAAAGCAGTATAGGTGCTAAAATTTAAAAAAATACCTGTTTAAAAAAAAAGCAAGATTACTTGCTAAACAGTTAAAAAATATTAAGTTATGTAGATAGGAAATAACACTATGAGGTTCTTTAATATGTTTATTTTTAATTATTTCACCTCACTCATACTCATAATGCATAGCAGACCCTGGGTTTCTTCACGTAATTTGTGACATTGTCAATGCTGCGTCAACGTTCACAACTGACGTCCAACGGCCTTCTATCCTGCAGACTGACCTCCGCGCCATCTGGTGGGCCGACCGAAGAATTTCCAATCAGTCCTCTTTCTTTATAACCGGGTATTTCAAAATCATAGTTGTATTTTCATTCTTGCATATGTAAATTTTTCCCAAATTGTGAGCTCCTTCGGTTTTTCCAATTGTTTAAGTAATTTTTTTTTGTTTCTATTCTATGTTTTCTGACCAGGCATGTGCAGCTATTGCAGATTTTTCGGTTTCTCCACTTTTTAACATTTCTGAGGTGTTTTTTAATCTTGTATTTAGATTCCTTTTTGTTTTTCCTATGTATATCTTTTCACATCTTACAATTAATTTGATAAATTTCCCGATTTTTTTTGCAGTCTTAAATTTTTTCATTTTTGTTGGTTTTTATTAAATTACCTAAGCTGTAATCATTTTCGGGTGCTAATTTAATGTTGAATTTGTTGAAAATTTTTTGAAACTTGTCAAATACGAAAGGATGGTATGTGAACTTCTTGAATTTTTGCCTATATTTTTTATCTGTCTGAAGAGTACTTTCATTGATGACTTTTTGTTCTTTGAATTTATTATTTTCTTGTGTATCATTTTCTTGTGAAAACCATTATCCTTAGCAATTTGTTATGATGTGTTCTTTCTCTTTAAAATTGCTAAGGATAATGGTTTCACAAGAAAATGATACACAAGAAAATAAATAAATTCAAAGAACAAAAAGTCATCCAATGAAAGTACTCTTCAGACAGATAAAAATATAGGCAAAAATTCAAGAAGTTCACATACCATCCTTTCGTATTTGACAAGTTTCAAAAATTTTTAACCAAATTCAACATTAAATTAGCACCGAAAAATGATTACAGCTTAGGTAATTTAATAAAAACCAACAAAAATGAAAAAATTGAAGACTACAAAAAAATTGGGAATTTATCAAATTAATTGTAAAGATTGTGAAAAATATACATAGGAAAACACAAAAGGAATCTAAATACAAGATTAAAGAACACCTCAGAAATGTTAAAAATGGAGAAACCGAAAAATCTGCAATAGCTGCACATGCCTGGTCAGAAAAAACATAGAATAGAAACCAAAACAAAATTACTTAAACACATTGGAAAAACCGAAGGAGCTCACAATTTGGGAAAAAATTTACATATGCAAGAATGAAAATACAACTATGAATTTTGAAATACCCGGTATATAAAGAAAGAGGACTGATTTGGAAATTCTTCAGTCGGCACCAGATGGCGCGGAGGTCAGTCTGCAGGATAGAAGGCCGTTGGACGTCAGTTGTGAACGTGACGCAGCAATTGACAATGTCACAAATTATGTGAGAAACCCAGGGTGTTGCTATGAATTATGAAGTCTGACGGTGATGAGTGAAGATAATTAAAAAATAACAAAGTTACAAATATTTTCTTTGCATTTCAAATAATCCAACATATTGCAGCAAGGGAGATGTATTTACTGGTTATGTATTTTACCCAACCTACATGGAATAACTGTTAGTTTTAACATTCTTTGACATTACAGTACACAATAAATGGCATCTCTAAATTATTTTAAAATACAATTGGAAAGTAACATTAAGAGGTTTGTTTAATAATTAAAAACATTTTGTCTGTTCATTCTTACCTCTTATAGTTGTTGTTTTTGTGAAAACATATGTTTCAGAGCTTCTTAGCCCCATCGTCACCGATTACAGACTGAATTTTCTCATGTTGTCGGCCCTGATTCTTGATTCCTGCTCTCTTTGCCTCTGGTCGCAAATTAGTAAATTCATTAAGACCAGAGGCAAAAAGAGAGCAGGAATCAAGAATCAGGGCCGACAACATGAGAAAATTCAGTCTGTAATCGCTGACAATGGGCTAGCTAAGAAGCTCTGAAACATATGTTCGAACAAAAACAATTCTAAGAGGTAAGAATGAAAACAGACAAAATGTTTTAATAATTATCTCTAAATATGTCCAGTACAAATCTTTGCCCAATTATCACACTCAGTATTGCAAAAACAACTTATGAACACATGGAGTCCAACTAACGTACTTCAAAATAAGGGATTTTATTAACAAGTTCTCAATATCTTAACGATTTTATTATTAATTTAACACTTCTCATTGAAGGATAAATTATATTTTGAAGAGAAAAATTTTTTTTTTGGCCTAGACCGAGACTCGAACCCGTGACCCTTGGCTTAAAGGCCAAGTGCTCTACCAATGAGCCTACCGAGGCGAGTTGCGATCTAGATGCAACTTTTTTCTCTTATATAATGTTGTAATTCCCTCGTGCCAAATGCTTGAAACCATAGCTTAAAACTAAAAAAAACACTCAATATCTTCTTGCTGACCTTCTAGAACGTTGATAAGTTTTACTCTACTTATAATTATAAGTTTTTTCAAAAAGATTTTGAAATTGTTTTTTTTCAAAGTTCCATTTTTTTTAGCCTGAAAACTAATTTGTGTTTCAGTATTCACATAATATTTCCTTTTACAGTTTCTTTCAAAAGATTTGCTCAATACTAATAAACTTCATTGGTAAAATTCCATTGAGATATTAGACTTTTTTAAAAAATTATTATTCACTGAGAGTAATTAATATTATAATTACAAAAAAAAAAAACATTATCTCAGTCAAAACATAAATTTATTGTGTCGACGTTTCAATCTCCTGTTGTGAGATATTATAAACAACCACGTCTTGAAAATAATCTCACAACAGGAGATTGAAATGTCAACAAAATAATTTTTGTTTTGACTGAGATAACGTTTATTTTTTTTTTTGTAATTATAATATGATATATTGGAGTATATAAAAAATTATAATATAAATTTTTTAATTATGTACCTTGTATGCAATCTCCTCAACTGCCCAATACACCATGCAGTCCATTACACCATTCAAGACAAGTATAAGTGGAGTTTTTGGGGTTTATGGATCTTGAATGGTGACATGCTGGCATACAAAGTCTGGGATTCAATTCCAGGTTCAAGCGTTATATTTTTCTTTAAAAAAAAAAGTTAAATGAAAATTGGATGGAGCAAAAAGAAACTGATTGGAGGACATCAAATGTACTTATCAGGAGAAAAAAATGTAAAAAAAAGAATGGAGTAGCAATAATAATAACACCGAGATACAAACAAAATGTTATGAATGTAGATTCTGGAAATGAATGAATATTAAAATTGAAAATGTTAATTAAAGGGATGGAAATATCTCGTTTATAAATAAATACATGCTCCCCAAATCAGATGTACAGATAAAGCGAAGGAGAGAATTTCTTTCTTTCACTACTATTATCATTTCGTAATTTTACATACCATGTTAGCAGTGATTAAATAAAATACAGGATGTTTATTTGAATTAACATTCAAATTTATTGAATTTATATTTAACTGATTCATTTGAATCAGTGTGGCATGATGGTAGTGACAGCTATTAGCCTTGGCGGACAAACGAGAATTTGATAAGTTGAGAGAAATGTTCATATTTGAAGAGAGAAATTTTCGCCTAGACCAAGACTCGAACCCGGGACCCTTGGCTTTTCCGGGCCAAGTGCTCTACCAAATGAGCTAACCGAGGCAAGTTACGATCTAGACGCACATTTTTCTCTTATATACGTTTGTAATTTCCCTATCGCCAAATGCTTTTTGAAACCATTGCTTCTATCTTTGCAAATGGCGGCTTCTTAGTTAAGAAGACATTTATTGGGAATTTAACATTACTTTATAAAGCTAGTAAGGCTTCTAATGATGTTTTTATTATTGATTTAACATTTCTCACTGAAAGATAAATTATATTTGAAGAGAAAAATTTTCGCCTAGACCGAGACTCGAACCCGGGACCCTTGGCTTTCCGGGCCAAGTGCTCTACCAACTGAGCTACCGAGGCGAGTTACGATATAGATGCAAATTTTTCTCTTATATACGTTGTAATTCCCTATCGCCAAATGCTTTTGAAACCATTTGCTTCTATCTTTGCAAATGGCGGCTTCTTAGTTAAGAAGACATTTATTGGGAATTTAACATTACTTTATAAAGCTAGTAAGGCTTCTAATGATGTTTTTATTATTGATTTAACATTTCTCACTGAAAGATAAATTATATTTGAAGAGAAAAATTTTCGCCTAGACCGAGACTCGAACCCGGGACCCTTGGCTTTCCGGGCCAAGTGCTCTACCAACTGAGCTACTGAGGTGAGTTACGATCTAGACGCAAATTTTTCTCTTATATACGTTGTCATGTTCATGTTTGTATCGTTGTTTGAATGGTGTGTAATGGATAGCACACTAGTACGTAGAACTAGAGGTCCAGGGTTCAAATCCTGGTTCAAACATTAATTTTTCTTTCTTAAATTAAAATTCAGGAGGTTTGAATGGAACACCATGTGTATTATGTGTCAAATTTTTTTTTTTTTTTTTTTTGCTGAACATTTCAAATAATATGTATATTTACTTACATCTTTATTTATGGTCAATGATATGTTATTGAAACACCTTGTAGTTGTATTGTTTGCTTTGATTTCAGGGATTCTTGAAAAGCATTAAACATGCTGAATGAGAAATACGGAAGAGTTCACATCAACTTTGGAGAACCAATATCAGTAAAAGATATGTGTATGTCTAATGGACTGCAACGTCGTCTCCCCACTCCGGAATCTACTCAGGTTCATGGCACGTTGACGCCTAACGAAGTTTCATTCTCCATCAATGTGGCACATTGTGTAGTACAACAGCAACAGCGTCATTCAGTCCTCAGTGCATTCAACTTAATAGCTATCATCCTTAACAACTCACTGTTTGAAGGCACTGGCCCACCTCTGTTCAGTGATGTAGTTGCAAATGTGTCCTGGTTTTAAATCTGTGATGGAAGAGCTCGGAGCCCTTTTAGACATTAAAGGTAAGATTGATCTTATATAGGAAAAATCACTGTGAGGTTTTAATTTAAAATTTAAATTTAAATTTTTACCTCACCTCATATCCAGTCTTCTAATTAAACCAGTTTCAAAACCTAGGTGGGTTTTATCATCTGTAATTTCATGATCAAATTATAGAAGAGTTGGGTGTAGAACCCATTCTCCACATATACAAAACTACCAGAACAACTGGAGAGCCCATTAAATATATTTAGGTAGGAAATAACACTATGAGATTTTTTTTTTATATTTAAATTAATATTGGGAAATAAACATATGAAGGTTATATCATTAATAGTGAGTGGAGAACATATTTTTAATGACTCACCTCAAATAATTTCAAATTTCTTTGATACCGGCGGTTTCAGACAATATCTTGCCATGACTGAAGAGGGACAAGATATTGTCTGAAAACCGCCAGTATCAAAGAAATTTGAAATTATATGAGGTGAGTCGTTAAAAATATGTTCTCCACTCACTATTAATAATATAACTATGAGGTCTATTTTAATTAAATTTGAGTTGTTTTTTGATTCACCTCATATTTCTTGATTTTTATGCAGACCTGGGTTTCGTCATTGAATTCGTGATAATATCGATGCATCACAACTGTCATCTTTCAGTTGTCCCTTCTGCAAATTGATTTCTGTGCTCTCTGTTGGCTGACTGATGAACTTCCAAATCAGTCCCCTCTCATTTTCACCGGGTATTTCAAAATTAATGGTGAAAATGAGAAGGGATTGATTTGGAAGTTCATCGGTCAGCCAACAGAGAGCGCAGAAATCAATTTGCAGAAGAGATAACCACAAGATGATAGTTGTGATGCATCGACAATGTCACCAAATTCAGTGACGAAACCCGGGTTGGCATAAAAACCAAGAAATATGAGATGAGTCAAAAAACAACTCAAATTTAATTAATGGAAAGCCCATCTTCAATGAATGTCATCTCACAGAATTCCAAAAGCCATACTTCATTACTGCCACCAAGACAAAAGATCATTGGGATGTCCAAAAAAGTTCTGTATGGAAAATTCCTCTTTGAGACTGTAACAGACCACATGGCCTAATTGATGATATTTTCATGATCAATGTACTGTCATCCAGGAAAACTGCTTCTTACTCTAATCTGTTGGTGGACTGATGAACATCTGAATTAAATCAAATTCCCCAGGAATTTCAAAATTCATTAGTTTTCTTTCTTGTGTTTTAATTTTTTTCATATTTTTTATGTGGTTTTTTTTTAAACCACTAAACCATGGGCTCTTTTGATTTTTCTGTGTGCTTATTTAAACTCGAATCGGCCGCGGTGGATTAGTGGTTATGCTCCTTGCCTCTGGTCTCGAGGGTTGTGGGTTCAAACCCGGCTGGGGTTGATGGATCTTTTAGGATGGAAAAATCCAAGGAGCAAGTCCTCCGGGAGGGACTTTAAGCCATGGGTCCCGAGTCTGAAGATTTTCAGGCTCGTAAAGATCCTTAAACCCGAATGAAAAGGCCTCTAAGCAAAGTTCACCGAATTTTCCCATCCTAGTACTACCTTGGTTTCCTAGATGTCAGTATGAGGCGGAACGCTGACCACAGACCACTCAAAATTACATCTAAATGAAAACAAGTGTAACTAAATTAGTACGGTTCAAATTCTTCCCTGTAGGGGGAGAGCGCCTAAATCTCTGTTAAGGGAAACATGGGCTTACAAGAAGATTTAGGGTCGTATGCAAATACATTAGTCTCTACTCAAATTACTTCCAATCACTGGTGAGCTGAGATCGAATTAACGGCCGTCTTAACCGTCGTCATGCATGAATGTTGACGTTTTCGTAATATTGGCAACGAATTACCCAGAATTCTCAGCGATAAAACCACTTCCGTTATTTTTGTCTGCTATAGAGGAATGCATTTATGCTTGCATCCCGCAAATAATACCGTATACAAACACGTCTGCGACACGCAATATTACGCCGATTCTCCTGTACTTCCAGTTGAATTCTTTGGTAGACTCTATCAAATTCCTCTTCTCCGCGTATACCGAAAACATGATCGAAGTCTTCAAGGTCCGACATCTTGATAAGTGTTCAAACTACATCGGTTACCATCGGTTCCCTCCGGGATTTTCACATAAGTTTATATCTTGAGCTACGATCTTAAGGCACCTTGTCAGGTAGCTTACAATTATTACCGCGTGAATAGATTTCTGAGTAAGAAAAATGTGTTTGGATAAAACTTTATCAGCAGAGAACGCCTTTTACTGTCTAATGCGTTCAAACATTCGACCCTTAAACTCATAACACTGAACTATAAGGTCTTTATAAGAAGATTTTCACAAAACCGGTTTCTGAGACATCTCTTCTATCCTTAGCGAAAACTCCGACTGTTTATATAAATTGTTTATGAATGCTAATATTATATTGACTTTGCTAAATATTTTCTGAAATTTTCTTTGTGTGTTTTGGGACGGTAAGTAAATTTCTTGAATTCTTTTTCTTTTTCCGTGCTTTTATTACAGTTATATAAGTAATATATATACACATACAAGGATGAAGGAAATGATTGTTTTTACAGGAGAACCAGGTAGTGTCGATACTGCAGTGAAGGAAGCGATTGCCATTCACAAATCTCTAGTCATTCTGACACCTACCAACCATTTGAAACTCATTAAAGTTCACAATAGTCATCGTGTTATAGACCCAGCGAAACTCAAAGGTAAGAACATCATTTCAACAGAGAACTTAACATAACTTTGATTATATTTAAATTAATATTGGGAAGTAAACATTATGAGGTTATATCATTAATAGTGAGTGGAGAACATATTTTTAATGACTCACCTCATATAATTTCAAATTTCTTTGATACTGGCGGTTTCAGACAATATCTTCTCCCTCTTCAGTCATGACTTCCACTGATGAAATTCTCTGCAGAGAAGTCAGTGGAAGTCATGTACTCCACTCACTATTAATAACTTTTTATCTCCATTTCTACACTGGCATTAAATCCCTTGCCAGCCTTCTCCATGCACCAGTTCCATAGAAACATCTGGCACTGGTAGTCACTGAATCCAGCTTTTTATTTCCTGAATTTCATTGGTTTTCCCCTCCAGATATCCTTCCTTCATCGATTCTACTTAACTAGAAACTGAAATCATCATGATTCGTGATAAAATTATATATATATATTTTGGAATATATTAAACAGTACCAACTAAATTGGAAACACCATCTTGAAAGAATGACTTCAAATCGGATCCCCAAAGCTGTTTATAATTATATACCAAGAGGACGAAAGATCACTGGGCCGTCCTATGAAACGCTGGAGGGAAAATTTTCTATAGGATCGTAACAGGCCTTGGCCTTGGAAGGAAGAAGAAGATGATATATATATATATATATATATGATATGAAATGAAAATGGCTTGGATGGGATTTTGAACCTGGATCTCTGAATTGATGCTTCAGTGCTCTGCCGGTCACACTATCCAAGATTCCTCATACAAACATTTATTTTTCTTTATATAATTAATTATATTCTCTGTTATGAGAGGTAATGAGAACTTGATCTCACTGCCCTCTGGTAGACACTATAACAAGTAAGCAAATTAAAGAGAATTTTTACTTTATAGCAGTGATGCTTCTTAATTTTAATCTTATATATATTTTTTTATTTAGGTAATTTTTATTACTCATTTCATATTTTTCTTCTTTTTTAATTTAAACTAGTTTCGGAACTTTACACCACAGTTCTGTCATCTGTATCCCTGTGACTGTTGTTCTGTCGTCTTGAAGAGCCATCTTTCATTCCCTCTCTTGGCAGACTGAAAAACCTCGAAATCAGATCATTCTCCCCGGGAATTTCAAAGTTCATCAATTTCTCCTTTTCGCTTCTTTGAATGTAGATCTTTTCCCAAACAGTGAGTTCTTTTGGTTTTTCTATTTGTTTTAATAATTTAGCCTTCTTTTCGACAAGATGTTTTTCTGACCATGCATGAGCAGCCATTGCAGATTTTTTTACTTTCCCTTTCTTGATGTTCCTGTGATGTTCTTTCACTGTAGTTTTCAAATTTCTCTTAATATATATATCTGTCAATGCTCTAGCAATCATAATTTTTTTTCAGAATCAATTAAGGAAAGTAAGGTTGTGTTTTTAACCTGCACAGTGGGATATTAGGAGTGGGGTGGGGTTAATCTGAAGCAAAATTTTAAATACTGCTAGAATCTGCAATTTTAAATTTTTTGAATGAATCATGGGTATCTACCACTAAAATGAAACAGCCAGATATTCTCTAAAAAAATCAATGAAATCCAAGCATTAGGAGTATGGTTGTTACCTGAAACCAAATTTTAAATTCACTCTAATAAATGCCTTGTTCATTTTCTCGCAGAATTGGATACTTACTGTTTAATTAACGAAATAATTTTTATTCAATAAAGCTTGACTGGCTATAAATTAGTGTTAATTCTCATTTAAGCCTTCTTGATAAAGAATCTGCCAGATGATGTGTGGAACCTTTGTTTACAATATTTATACAATTTTTATTTATTTATATTTTATTTTTATTTATAAAAATATTTTTAACGATTTTTATACAATACTGGGGATTGTATAAGAGAGAGAAAAAATTTACATTTAACTTGAGATGTCTGAATAGTTCAGTAGCAGCAGCGCTGGTGTACAAAAAGCCAGAGACCTCAGGTTCCAAATTCCAGTTTTAGGCAAAAATTTGTTCTTAATTAATGAGTTGAGATTGTATTTAACACCTCACCTCATAATTGTAGTTTTTCTCTAAGACCTGTTTTGATACTTTTGCGTATCATCTAGTTATATGGAGCGTGAAGACGCATGTGCGGAAGTATTGAAATATGTCTTCAAGAAATATAACAATATTATGAGGTGAGGTTGTAAATTCTCTTACTCAATTATTCATCATCAACATATTTCTTGATCATGTCCTCCTTTCGGAAATACCTCCAACCATCTCTATGTTCCCATGTTTGCTTCTCTTTAGTTGCTTCCCAATCCATATCCTCTCTCTCTTTGTAGATTTTCTTTGGTTGAATCCTTCTTTTCTCGGTGGTCGTTTTCCTTGTATCTTGAGATTTTAACAGTCTTTGTGGTAATCTTTCCTTTTCCATTCTTTTAAATGTCCAAACCATTTTGTTATTTTTTTTTTTCTATGTCTGTTAATTTTTTACACTTAATGTCTCCCTGATTTTGTCATTCCTTATTCTATCTCTCCTTGTTTTATGTACCATTCACGATCGTAAGAATTTCATTTCTGTAGCTTGGATTTCTGCTCAAATCCTTTGTAGATGTCAAGTCTCAGCTGCAGTGTGTAGAAACTGGTTTGAAATAAGTTTATAACATTGCCATTTTACTCCTGGTGGATATATCTTTATTCCAGATTAATTGTTTAGTTAAATTATAGACTTTTAAAACTTTTCTGTATTATTGTTACTGATTTCAGTCTGTATTTTCCCATTGCATTTATCACTGTTCCTAATATGTACATTTTTCCACTTTTTGATTTATATGCCGATAACTGAAGTATTCCAATCCTCGTTCCATTTTTATATATTTTCATGACTGGCCATTTTCTCAATATCTATTTTAAACACATTATTTTTCTGAAAAATGTTTTCCATGTTCAAATCTGTAACTTCATTATTAATTAAATAACTTCATAGTGTCCACTACCTTTAAATATTAATTGTAAATTTTTCTCTTCAAATGTGCAAGATTTATATATTATATTTGAAGAGAAAAATTTTCGCCTAGACCGGGACTCGAACCCGGGACCCTTGGCTTTCCGGGCCTGGAAAGCCAAGGGTCCCGGGTTTGAGTTCAGGCGGTCTAGGCAAAAATTTTTCTCTTCAAATTATAATTTATCCTTCTATGAGAAGTGTTAAATTATAATAAAAAAACGTCAAGAATTATATATTTCAATAAACCGGACAAAATCCGACCAAACATTAAATTTGAGAAGAATTCACTTAGTTTTTCAGGTTATATGTGAATGGACTTTCGTTTAAGCAAATGTTGTATGTAAAAATGAATAACTTTTGATGTTTAAATAAATATACCGATTTGAGGATTAAATCATGAATACATATTAGCAGAAGTTTGAATGTGTTTTTGGCTTCTAGGTCACAGTTTATCTCACCAGACAATGGATGTAGCAGTGCCTATGGTGATGTTGCAGCATTATGTTAATCCTTGTCTGCCCTACCTCATTGGTCCTGCCATGGTCACACTCATTTTGCGACATCTAGATGAAGGCTGTTGAAATCTCACGAGGTTTGTGCATTTTTCTATCACTATTTTATGTTCATAGATTTGGTTTTATACAAAATATATCTGCATGATGCTTCAATCAAACCACTGTGGGCAAGAAATAATCGTGATTAATTAAGGTCAATCTGGAACATCTTACCTCATCGATATTTGAGTATCATTGACAATCATAGTTAAATATGGGCACTAACATTACGAGGTCTTTCATTCTTCGGCTTTCCCTACTTATAGGTTTGCCGTCATTCAGATTCCATTTATCTCTATCATTCCAATCTCCCTCTTTCCAATTTCCTATCATCCATTATAGTTCTGACATAGGTTTTCCATTTCCATCTTGGTCTGCCATGTTTTTTTCGTCCCAGGGGGTGTGACCATTGTATATATTTTTTGGCCATCTTTCATTTTCATTCTTTGTACATGGCCATACCATTTAAGCATTTGATTTTCAATCCTCTTAACAACAGATGTGGTGACATTCATTTCTCTTAAAGGAATTCATTTCTTATTTTATCCTGTCTTGTTTTTTGGAGGCTTCTTCTTCTAAATATCAAATTCAACTGTTTAATTTTATTCTTAATTTCGTAAACTTAATGGGTTCATTTTTTACATCTTACCTCATATTTCATGTTTTCTTTTAAACACAGGAACTATTTTTCAAGAGAAACCTCCTTTCTCATTTTCAAACCCAACATTATTACTAATGTCCTACGAATCATTTGACATGTTGTCGATATACATATGTGATTTTAGGGCTTGGAAGTTGAGGAAAATCCTTTTTTTTTTAAACTAAGCTCCCAAGATGAGGTTCAAATATATATATATTAAATATATATATATATACATTTTGAGTTTCATTTTAGGCCAGAAATGGTGGATTTTATTTTCCCTTTTTGGTCCTTTATTTTTAGGTCTTACAACGTTTTTTTGCAACTTTACCGTCTTTTGACTACATTTTATACTTAGACCGACAGATCTGTGCCCCTATACGCTGAAACGTTTCTAGAAAGTACATGTCTATACTTACAACCCTTTCCCGCACTTTCCCTCCCACCATGTCAAACGGCAGTTCAACGGTAAAACTTATCGGTAGGGATGGTTGCCAAACTTCCCCCAGTGTCATGGCTCTTGAATATTTGAATATGCAAGGTGGAGTTGAGTTGACAACACTGAGTATAAAAGTGGGCAATTGAGAGAGCAAGAAAAGAGCGGAGATAGGGATGGCAGGTAAGGAAATGATTGCAGATGCAGAAAAGGAAGTAGGCTTTAGGTTCCCTATCTTTAAGGAGGTACAGACAATACCATTGTTTTTTCAAGAATCCTCAGAGTCTAGTCTTAATTCCAACTTCCTTTTAAAATCTTCCTCTTCTTCCTCCAGATTAGGCCAAGGCCTTGTTACGTTCCTATGAAAATTTTCTGATCCTTTCGGAAATTCTCGTATAAGACTTGAAAGGCATAATAATAGTCCCCTTCGATTGGTTTGCTGGGCCAGGAAGTCAGACCATTGATGTGCTGCCATCTTATGCCTCTGGTCAGGCTTTTCTGGAGAAGGAAAGAAAATAAATGAAAGAAGAAATGGAAGAACGGAAAGACTCCCTAGCCGCTCGGATGCCCTAATAGCATCAGGGTCGAAAAACAAGAGGTTCTACCAAGAGAGTTAGATAGTAAAGTTAAAAGATGCAAAACACAAGTAGTGGAATAAATGTTTGCTCAGCTTGGGCACCTTGTGGTCGCCATTCACATTCCCATAGATGAGAACCCCTGAGGTTTTTTTTAAATTATATCTAGTTTTACTTTTTTAAAAGACTTCATATTCCAAACACTGTTGTTCTTCGACGAAACCATTCAACCCTCACAAAATACCCTGTTATTTTTAACCACCGTCCTACTGATCTCCTAACATTGTATGTCATAATCAATTGAGTTGGGTGTTTCCTTGAATGAAAATCCCCATTTTATTAATTAAATAAAAATAAAACGTAGTTTTTTGGATTTTCATATTTATAATAATTCGTGACATCTGTTTGTACACTGCACTTCTGTCGACATGTTACAATTATGAGGAGATTGTGTTTGCCAATGATCTAATGCACAATACCACAATATTTAAGTTATTAGATAGGAAATAACACTATGAGGTTTTTTAATATTGTTTTTTTTTTTAGTTCACTCACCTCATCTCATAATTCATAGCAGACCCTGGGTTTCTTCACGTATTTGTGACATTCTCAATGCTGCGTCACGTTCACAACTGACGTCCAACGCCTTCTATCCTGCAGACTGACCTCCGCGCCATCTGGTGGCCGACCGAAGAATTTCAATCAGTCCTCGTTTCTTTATAAAACCGGGTATTTTCAAAATTTAATCAGGTGTATATAATGACGTGTGGCACATGTACAATTCTATATAGGACAAACTGGTAGAACCTTTAATCTCTCGGATCAAGGACCACCTGAGGATGCATATAACAGAATTTAGAAAATCAAAATATGCTAACCACCTATTCCAATTTAATCATTGTTTCGATCCAATTTTGAAATTTTACATATTGTGATAAGGGTAAGAAGTTAGATCTTTTGGAGGCTGTAGAAATTAAAAATTTAAAAGTGTAAAAAGTGTTTAATTCTCAACTGATTTGAATGAATCCCCTTTGTTAAATTAAAAATTAAAATAAATATGTTGTATTGTTGCTTAGATCAGTTGGAAACAATTCATAATTTGTTAACCTGTCTGAAGAAGGTACAAGTGTACCGAAACAGCTGTCACTGAATTATATAATAAATATGAAAATCAAAATAAAAACTACGTTTTATTTTTATTTAATTAATATTGTATTCAACTTCAAATTTTCTAAAAAGTGCCACTTTGTGAAAATTACCTAGAGCAGGGAATGAAGGCAGCGAGGTGTCTTAACTACTTGTTATCAACTGCACAACCTTTTACAGTGTTTAGGTTTTTTAGGATATCTTTAAATGTTTTTAAAGGTCTTTTATAGGTCCTCAACTTCCGACCCTAGTGCTATGTGTTGTCTAGAAAGTTTGGAACTTTAACCTTTCTACTACCACAAGGATCTCATAAGACCTGTAGTGAGAATCCTTTACTTTGTATGTCTAAGATGATGATAGTACCTTTTTAACTCCATGGCACGACAGGCCTACCAGCTGGCCCCACATCCACATGTGTTAATCACAGAGATGGAGATCATTACAGCCAGTATAATAGGGGTGACGTGTCAGTATGTCTAGTCCCCAGCCGTTTTTATAGCTGATTTCCTCAACTTGGAGCAGCTACTTATTGTAGCTACCCAAATGGCTCATGATACCAGTCCCATACTGGCCGAAATTCATGAGAAAATTTCTTTCCCATGGGGACTCGAATCAGCGCAAAGTCCCATAGCTCTATGCCAAGGCATCTTGCCTTAACCACTTGTTTACGGGCGTTGGACTGAGATGGTACCAATTTATGTTAAATAACATGTTACAATTTTTTAGTTTCTAGGTTTTTATTGAATTTTTATTTGTTTCAGACGATCTATTCAAAAAATTCAACTTTGTGAGAGCTCTCTTTTACCATTTTGAATTCTCATTCTATGGACCATGGGCAGAGAAGGTAAAATACTTTTCAAATTCGAATGAACTATACTACAGAGTGGTCTATGACATTGTCTATGGGCCCGCAGGCCTGCCACCAAACAGGTCTGCTTTACAGTCTAGTCTTTCTCTTTTTTGGTCCATGCCTTTTATTTCTTTCCCTGTCATTCAAGGTTAATAAACAATATGAATATTTAGTTATGTAGATCTGGACATAACACTATGAGGTTCTTTACTATTGTATATTTTTTTATTATTTTCACTCACCTCATACTCATAATTCATTAGCAGACCCTGGGTTTCTTCACATAATTTGTGACATTGTCAATGCTGCGTCACGTTCACAACTGACGTCCAACGGCCTTCTTCCTGCAGACTGACCTCCGCGCCATCTGGTGGCCAACCGACGAATTTCCAAATCAGTCCTTTTCTTTATACCGTTTTTAAATGGTATTCACAAGAATGGTACATACACAGAAAATAAATAAATTCAAAGAACAAAAGTTATCCTTGAAGTATCTCAGACAGATAAAAATATAGGCACAAAATTCAGAAGTTCACATACCATTCTTTTCGTATTTGACAAGTTTCAAAAACTTTTCAACAAATTCAACATTAAATTAGAACCGAAAAATGATTTTACAGCTTAGGTAATTTAATAAAAAAACCAACAAAAAAATGAAGAAGATTGAAAGACTGCAAAAAATCGTGGATGTTTTCAAATTAATTGTAAAGCTTGGAAAGATATACATAGGAAAAACAAAAAGAATCTAAATACAAGATTAAAAAGACCACCTCAGACATGTAAAAATGGAGGGAAACCGAAAATCTGCAATAGCTGCCCATGCCTGGTCAGAAAAACATAGACTAGAAACCAAAACAAAATTACTTAAACAATTGGAAAAACCGAAGGAATCACCATTTTGGGAAAAAATTTTACATATGCAAGAATGAAATTACCAAACTATGAATTTGAAATACCCGGTTGTAAAGAAAGAGGACTAATTTGGAAATTCTTCGGTTGACACCAGATGGCGCGGAGGTCAGTCTGCCGGATAGAAGGGCCGTTGGACGTCAGTTGTGAACGTGACGCAGCCATTGACAATGTCACAAGTTATGTGACAGAACCCAGGGTGTTGCTATGAATTATGAAGTATGAGGTGAGTGATGTAATAATAAAACAATAAACAATATTTAAAGAACCTCATAGTGTTAGGTTCCTATTTAACATAACCTGAAACAATATGAATACTCTAATTTTAATAGCTGACTCTACTGATCTCCATGACATGACAAGACTGCTGCTGTGCTGATGCCATGAGGCTTTAGAAAACGTACAGACTGATCGTAGTTTTAAAAACACAAAGTAGTGGTATAGAGATTAATTAGAGTAAAAAAAATAGTACAAAATATAATTCATTTACAAATGGAGAGCTTGGGCAGTCAAGCATAGTGCTTTTTAAAGTATAAATTATAAAATAGTTACCTTAAAAGGTCCATCTCCTCAACTTAAAAATTATTAATTATCTAGTGCTTTCGGGATTAGTCCCATCATCAGCAGAAGTATTATCTGTTGTCTCCTGATTCAATAATGGTGTTTCACTGAAAATCTGGTAGAGGGGATTACGGAATTTCATCATGAATTTTATTAATGTTGAATAAGTGCTTTTGACTGTCCATATTAATAATCAATGTCTAGCAATAATATAAAAAAAACTCCAAAGCACAAACAGGCCTAGAAGGTCCTGGACCTACCAGACGGTTACTGGCCTCACATTCCACATGTGCTAATCACAGAGCTAGATGATCATCTAGCCAGTGTAGGGGTGATATGTGGTCAGCATGTCGAGTCCCCCAGCCGTTATAGCTGGTTTCCTCAATGTGGAGCGCTGCTTATTGTAGCTACCCAAATGCCTCATTGATGCTGGGTGGGGCACTGGTCCCATACTGGCCGGAAATACCATGAGAAAATTTCTTCCCCCATGGAGACTCGAACCAGCACAACTTCCATAGCTCTGCGCCAAGGCTTCCTGCCTTAACCACTCGGCTATGACGCGGGACGGCTTTTGACTGTCCCTATCAATAATCAATGTCTCAGTAGTAATATAAAAAAAATTTCCAAAGCACAACAGGCCTAGAAGGCCCTTGACCCCTACCAGCCGGTTGCTGGGCTCACTTCACACTGTGTCAGTCGCAAAAGGTAGATGATCATCCAGCCATGTTGTAGGGGTTGACATATGGTCAGCATGTCGAGTCCCCCAGCCGTTATAGCTGGTTTTCTCAATGTGGAAGCCGCTGCTATTGTTAGCTACCCAAATGCGTCACGATGCTGGGTGGACACCGGTCCATATGGCCGAAATACATGAGAAAAATTTCTTTCCCACATGGAGACTCGAACCAGCGCAACTCCCATAGCACTGCGCCAAGGCTTCCTGCCTTAACCACTTGGCTATGATGTGGGACGTGCTTTTGACTGTCCATATCAATAATCAGTGTCTAGTAATAATATAAAAAAACTCCAAAGCACAACAGGCCTAGAAGGTCCTTGACCTACCAGCCGGTTGCTGGCCTCACATCCACATGTGTTAATCACAGAGGTAGATGATCATCTAGCCATAGTAGGGGTGACATGTGGTTGGCATGTTGGGTCCCCCAGCATTATAGCTGGCTTCTCACACCTGGAGTCGCTACTTATTGTAGGTACCCAAATGCCTCACAATCCTGGGTGGGCACCGGTCCATACTGGCCGAAAAATACCATCTTGCCTTAACCATTTGGCTACGGCACGGGACAGTAATAATATATAAAACAAACCAAAACCATAGATATCATTACAATTATATTGCAACTTAAACAGATAAGCTAAATAGTAAAATTATTTAATATTATGTAAAATACATAATAAAATTGTGTTGAGATATCTGTCAAATTATGGGATTTTATATTCCAGGGTAGTAATGATGTCTAACAAGTAGTTCGTAGTTCATATTCTATATCTCTCCAAGCTAAGATCCATTTGTAATGTAAACAAACCAGATGTGTTTTCATTGGTCGAATAATGATTTTACTTTTGATCGTGTAAGAAAAATGTGGTTTCCTCTCTAATACCTGAAATAGAGAAAATAAAATATGTATTATCTATTACGGTAGAATTTTTTATCACTCACCTCATATTGTTCTCCTTTTTTGGACCATTAACTAGTTTCAGAACATAGTTTCTGTTCCATCCTCAATATCATCACGGACCGTTGTTCGTGTCGTCTTGAAGAGGTGTCCATGCTCCTTCCATTGGGCTGACTGAAAAAACCTCCAAACCAGGATCATTCTCACCGGGAATTTCAAAGTTCATCAATTTTTTCTTTTAGCTCTTTTGAATGTAGATCTTTTCCCAAACAGTAAGTTCTTTTTTTGGTTTTTTTATTTGTATGAGGAAGAAATAATCACGATTTATTTAATTCTTATTCTTTATTATTATTATTCTTCTTTTTCTTCTTCCAAGTATTAGGCCAAGGCCTGTTACGATCCTATAGAAAATTTTCCCTTCGGGAAATTCTCGTATAAGACTTGAAAGCATAATAATAGTCCCTTAGTATTGGTTGCTGGCCAAAGGAAGCAAGACCAGTGATGGGGCTGCTGCCTCTTATATAGCCTCGTGGTCAGGCCTTTCTGGAGAAGAAAAGAAAAATAAAGGAAAGAAGGACATGGAAGAAAGGAAAGACTCCTACGCCCTCGGGTGCCCATAATGAGGGTCGGGGTTGAAAGGTGAAAAAAAACGAGAGTCACCCAAAGATGAGGGTTATTAGACTAAAAGGGATATGCAATGGTATTTACAAGTGGATCACATGGCGAGCAAGCTGTATGTGTGGTTGGAACATATCAATAAATAATCTCTGGTAATAATAATATTAAAAATAGATAACATTACAGTTACATTATAAATCAAACATTTAGGCTAAGTAGTAGAATTATTTACTAATAAATAGTTATGCTTTTATTACATAATCATGATTAATTTAATTCTTATGGAATTTGAAACCTCATAATGTTAAAAATTCCCAATTTTAATATATAACAATATTTATTTTATTTATGAATTAGTGAGTATTTTTATTTTTTGCTTCTTGTCCAGAAATCTGCGCTTGTTTATCCAATTTTCTGGGTTTACCATTAACTTGTAACATTGCCCAATCTATCATGATTTGGATTTAGAAATCTTCGGCAACAACTGATTCCTCCAATATTTCAAATCGTTACAATTGATAGTATATTGTGTTCTTCTTCAAAGCTCCCACGTATTGGACATAATCACAAATCGTATAATCATTGGTAATTTTTAAAAGATGTTGGTACATTGACAATAGTAATATAATTGTAGTCGCTATTTAACTTTCACAGGGAAAGAACACTGTTGAGGTTTAATTTAAGAATTAAATTAATGTTTTTAGTACTTACCTCACATCCTTTTTCTTCTATACTGCTGTTTCGGAGCTTATCTCCATCGTCAGTAGCCTCTGGTCGACCGGTGTTATGTCGTTTCTTGGCGGTTTCCTTCTTACTTCTGTAGTGAGAAGTAAGAAGGAAACCGCCAAGAAACGACATAACACCGGGTCGAACCAGAGGCTACTGACGATGGAGATAAGCTCCAGAACTGCAGTAGTATAGAAGAAAAGGATATGAGGTGAGGTAATTAAAAACATTAATTTAATTCATAATTGGTAGCATTCAATATAGTTACAATCTGTGGCCGTATAATTCATAGCCTATGGTTGTTCTAAGAAGTAAGTGCATTAAAATTCTCGAATGGTAGCCGAATAAAAATATGCGAGCAATGTTGAGAGAAAGTTTTTTAAATGTGATTCAAAATGACAAAAAGTAAGTTAACTTGTTATATTTTCTATGTGTAGGAGTTCGCAGATTCGTTGTGAAGCAGTTGGAAGCCCTAAGTGTAATAGACTATACCAAGTCATGGTGGACTTAAAACTGGGAAAATCACAAGAGAAACTGCAGATACTTCTATCAAACCTCCTCAAGCCTTTCCTGCAAGGTTACCTTTGTATCTGTCAAGTTCTTAAAACAGGTAGTACTTAAAAAACATTCAAGTAAGTACAGTTATAATTGATCAGCTATTTTACGAGGGTGAATCAAAATAAAACGGAATATTGTTTTACAATCTTATTGAATTAACAAAAAAAATACAAAACCCCCACCTCATTTTTCTACATAGTCTCCTGCATTTCCCAACACACTTTGCCATCGAGTTGGCAACTTAACTTTTGATGCCGTCCTTGAAGAATGAGGGATGACGTGTAGTCAGCCAGTGTGCATGAACTCCTCTACCGCTGCATTGTCACCAAACCGCCTTCTCCCAGTTCTTCTTTCAGTGGCCGCAAACAAATGGTGTCACAGGTTACAATCTGAACTGAAAGGAGGATGTTCCAGAGGTGTCCAATGCATTTCGTCAGTTTTTTTCTTGTGTAACCGAGCAGTGTGTGGCCTTGCATTGTCATGCAGCACAATCACATTTTGGATCAGTTTTCCGGCGGATTTCGGAATTTCAGTTCATCACTGATGATGGCTTGAACACTTCCGAAGCTTATTCCCAAGCTGTGAAGTCAATTTCAGAAATTGTTACGCACCGATCCTCCTGAATAAGGTCCCGTACAACCACGAATGTTGCTGCAGTGATGCTTGTTCTTGGCGTCTTTGGTGGGGCTCATTTTCCACCGGAATCCTGCACCCACTAAAATTTTTTGTGCGCCAATCATACACCTGCTCTTCGAAAGGGTTGCTTCCCCCAAACTGCACATGGAGTCTTCTCAAAATTTCAGGAGGTTTAGTGGCTTATTTCGCCAAAAACTTAATAATAATGCATTGCGCAACAGACGTGTGTACCTTTTGCTTGCTCATGGCGTACTGAAGCAAGCGGCCGCTCTTCGGAGTGCGACACATCAAGATCCCTACTCCAGACACCCCCATCAACTTCCCCTCCAAACCGCAACTTATGCAGTTTGCTACTAGAGCCTCCAGATACACATTCCGGTTTATATTTGATCCACCCTCGTAGAAAAGGCTTTGCTTCAAACAACTATTCTCATTATTAACCCAACTAAATAACCCAACACTAAACTACTTTTATCTACTTAATACTCAAAAGGCCCTTAGGATTTTTTTGTTTATATATAAAAAAGTTAAGTGCTCTGAAAGAAAAACCACTTTTGTGATAGAGTAGATAATGCAAAAATATTGCCTTCACTAATTTTAAATATATTCACTTTACACTCAATAGATTTGAGTGTGTGTAGTCTGAAAAATTACTTTATTCCAGGAATAAAAACCTTTCTGAGGTGAAGCATTAAAATATGTTTCATAAATTAATTATCGGAAATAACTAATAAATAGTGAGTTGTGAAATCTAACCTCATAATATCTGTGACATTCAAGTACAGAACTGCAGTTTCAAGAGGTATCCTTCATGTTCAGCATCTTTATGACTCTTGGATCTCCAAGTTCATCAAATCAAACACAGGACGGCGGCTTTGAAGATGTAGATGTAGACCGAAATTCAACAGTTGTAAAAATGGCTGAAGATTGAGAGGAATATCTCTTGAAACTGCAGTTTTGTGTTGAAGATCGCGGAGTTCATGAGGTGAGATTTCATGACTCTGTCTATTTATTAGTTATATTTGAAGGAGAAAAATTTTCACCTAGACCGAGACTCGAACCTGGGACCTTTGTTTTGCCGGGTCAATGCTCTACCAACTGAGCTACCGAGGCGAGGTTGCCGATATAGACGCAAATTTTTCTCTTATATACATTGTACTTCCCTCTCACCAATGCTTTTGAAACCATTGCTTCTATTCTTGCAAATGGCGGCTTCTTAGTTAAGAAGACATTTATTGGGATTTTAACATTACTTTATAAAGCTAGTAGGCTTTAATTAAGTTTTTATTATTAATTTTAACATTTCTCACTGAAAGATAAATTATATTTATTAGTTATTAATGTGAATTATGTTGACTAACTATATCCATAAGAGTTTGGAGTTTGTCTGAAGATGGAAGTAAAAGTTTACTTTTGAAGCTGGTATCGTGAAAACACGCAACTTTATGATGGTTGAGATATTAAAAACATTTCTCCAACTCATTCATACGGAGGGTTGACCCAGATAAGATAAGACAGAATTCATACCTCTTCATCGTGGCAAAAATCCTTTTGCCACCAAACAATTCTGCTTCTATATGCTGGCCGCGGGGCGTGGACTATTGCCCTGCATCGTAGTTTCCACTGCAGTAGGCTGTGTTTGCAGCACAGTAATAGGAATGACAGCCCAAACCTCTTGACAAAACTTTCCAAAAGCCCTTCACCATGGTGGGAGGCCTTGAAGCAAGGCCTCATTTTAGGAGACCTTTCTTCTTCTTCTTCCAAGTATTAGACCAAGGCCTGTTACAATCACTATAGAAAATTTTCCCTCCAGCGTTTTATAGGACGGCCCAGTGATCTTCTATTTCTCTGGTATATAATATAAACAGCTTTGGGATCCGATTTGAACTCATTCTTTCAAGATGGTGTTTCCAATTTAGTTGTGTACTGTTTAATATATTCCAAAATTGGCATAGTCTTTCAATTCTTTTAAGATATCGGTGTTCCTTTTCTGATCCCATCTGGTGAACCCGCTGTTCTGCTGCGCATGAATCTCCATTTTCACAAGCCGTTATTCTGCTTTCATGTTGTCTTTTTAGTGTCCATGCTTCACTACCATAGGTCAACACTGGTCTAGCCAAAGTGTTATATAACGTAATCTGGTGTTTTTATTGTACAAGGGATGGTTTCATAACTTGATTAATAATTCCTAAACTTTTATTATAACCAGTAATTTTTTCAGGGATGTCCTTTTTCATCCCAAAAAAAAATACCATCGGCAAAGCATCTGGTGACTTCACACAGACTCTATTGAAGGGTATGATATGGATGCTGTGTTTCATCTAATTTTCAGCTGTGTAGTATCTTAGATGATCTTGCAGGTGTCCGACACCTTGTCCATGTGGATCCAAACTTTTGTGGGTGTCGGCACCATACAACCGAGGGATGTCTTCATCAAAAATTGGGTCCATGACGTTTCTCCTGTTAGTAGGCTGCATTGACTTTGGCTTTGCTTTCAAACTCTGTGGATTCTCAGCTTTCCCTGGCACAAAAAACCTGCAACCACCCCTAATATTCTAAATCCATGTTTTATTAAAGCATTGCAGAAATTGCACGGGCCTGTTTGTATCATCAAAGTAGGATTCCATGCTTCATTCCAGAGAAACTACCCACTGCCATTTTTCACCTGCAAAATGTTTTTCTTAACAACTTACTTGCATTTGTGAACCTTTCTCTGATGTGCCTTTCTTTTAAGGGCATGTCCTCAGGCTTTATGTCGCCATTCTAGGCCCAAATTTTCTGTTTGATTATGCACCAGACTGTCACACTTAGAAGTGTTTGTGCGACTTACAGTGCTTCTCTGGGTTGATGATTTTCTTTGGTGACTTTAGCTTTGACTTTGGCCACTACTGCTGTCGCCCCTGAGTTGGTTTCGCTTGTACTCTTGTCAATTTTTAGAACACTGGGTTTCCAGTGGGAATCCATTTTTATGCAGATTTATAGAATACGGCCCACACACACTTTACTGACCCTCAATCCCTTCTCTCTTGCACTGTTTTACAATCATGGATCGACTGTAATTGGGGTCAGAAAGCCCCACGATGTGTACCCTTGCCATAAATCTGCCACTTTCGAGATTCACAACTCGCTAAATAAGGAATCCGACCACTCTGATAGATATCTGAGTCAACACTGATAAAACCATCCAAATTTCATGCAGCTGCAGTTATACTTTTATTGCTAGAACTTCCAAAGTCGTCTTGTCTTGTCTACATAGAAAGCTATACTACCTAAAGTGTTTGGCCTTAGCACCTAAACTTGGTACTGTTCATCTGTAGTATTCAAATACATGAAGGGATGCTCCTTCCGTTCTGTCTTGACCGTTTGAGTATTCACCTTTGTTACCCCGGGCATGGGCCCTCAATATTTATACCCTTGGAGAGAGGATGTCCCAGCATTTTTAAGCCCCAGGAACTGGGCTCTTAATAGTGAGTGGAGAACATATTTTAATCGACTCACCTCATACATTTTCAAACTTCTTTGATACCGACGGTTTCAGACAAAAATCATGTCCTTCTTCAGTCCCACTAATGAAATTCACATGATTGTTGATTTCTTTAGTGACACACTTCTTGTGCTGCCATCTTTCGTTGGGATTATAAACTTTGTAATTAAATTTTTATCCACCAGAATATCGAAATTCATAGATCGATATTTATTCTTCTGAATGTATATATCATTTCCCAAATTGGAATTGACAATTTGGGAATGATATACATTCAGAAGAATAAATATCGATCTATGAATTTCGATATTCCGGTGGATAAAAATTTAATTACAAAGTTTATAATCCCAACGAAAGATGGCAGCACCAAGAAGTGATGTCACTAAAGAAATCAACAATCACGGAATTTCATCAGTGGAAGCCATGACTGAAGAAGGACATGATTTGTGTCTGAAAACAGTCGGTATCAAAGAAGTTTGAAAATGTATGAGGTGAGTCGATTAAAAATATGTTCTCCACTCACTATTAATGATATAAACCTCATAATGTTTACTTCCCATATTAATTTAAATATAACTGGGCTCCTTGTTGGTCCATGGACCATCCCACCATATATCTTAAAAATAAGATATATTATTCAGTATTCCATGCTTCACTTGAACTGTAGAGTCTCGTCTTAGGGCTAAGGATGCTAAAAGAAGTGAAAAAAAAAAATTAAGTTTACAATAATTCAATACAATAAATTTGGGAATTTTATACTTTTATGAGGTTTTTTTGATAAGAATAAAATTAATTGTGAATTTCTTCTTACCTCATACTTCTACGTTTTTTTAACACAGCACCGCAGTATCGGTGACCATCGTCACCATCATCAGCTGTTTTCACGACTGTCAGTTTTTTTTTTTTGCCGGTAATTATCCAAAACTGCCATCTGGTGTTCTTTTGAACGAATCAATTTTCTAAACTGCCATCTGTTGTATTCAAAAATAAACCAGATGGTTAGTTTAGAAAATGATTACAAAGTTCTTCAAAATACAACAGATGGCAGTTTAGAAAATGATTACAAAGTTTAATTACAAAGTTCTTCAAAAAATACAACAGATGGCAGTTTAGAAAATGATTCCTTCAAAAGAGCACCAGATGGCAGTTTGAATAATTACTGGCAAAAGAAAAAAATTGAACAGTTGTGAAAACAGCTTGATGATGGTCGCCGATACTGCGGTGTGCTGTTGTTTAAAAAAACATAGAAGTAAGAGGTAAGAAGAATTCACGATTCATTTTATTCTTACAATAATTCGTTAGTGTGTTCTTTTGATTAACTGCTTGAGTTGTTTTATGGTGAATAAAAATCTGTCATTTGTGTTTCAGACTACATCCTCTCCCTGGTCGGAGAGGCAATTTGTTGAAAGCAACACAAAAAGAAGTAGAGGAACTGCTTATGTCATCAGTAATTACACATCCATATTCTCTCTCGCTGGATATGTACTCTGCAGCTCTGCAATCTCTTAGCCATATGGATGTCTTACCAGAATAAGGGCAGTAAGTATTACATTGAATTCTGTGTGTGTTAATGTATAAGGACACTTTGCAGCTTTTAGTTTCTGAAGTAATCATAAAAAAACCTAGCTAGGGGAGAGTTCAAAATGGTCTTCTCCTTTCTTCTTGTCACGGTTTAGGCTTATTTATTAGCCTGTTCCGGCTACAAATTGCTCCTGATTCCATCTTTTCTTTGGTCTTCCCAAACTTCTTCTTTCTCGTGGTGAATAGCTATATTGCTGCTTTTGGTATTCTATTCTCAGTCATCCTTGCTAAGTTTCTTTCCAGTTTGGTCTGTATTTCTCTATTGTTTGTGTTTAATTCCTCTACTTTTAGTTGTTTATTTTCTGTGTTGTGTTTGTCTGTTCTTTTGATATTCAGCTATTGTCTGAGGAATTTATTTCAGCAGCTTGTATTCTGGCAGATTGTTGTATTGTCACTGTTCTTGTTTCAGATCCATAAGTAATAATAGGAAACTGCCATGTGTTCCTGTTATATAATTAAACTTATTTAGTTTGTTATTTATATCTGTTTCCATTGTTATATGACATTTTGCAACCTAGTGATTTCTTAAGTGCATTTGCTATCTTTACACTTTAAACTGCCATATTAAAACTCTGGGTCAAACTGGATCCTTTGATATAATAGTTTTAAACAAGAAGAGGAGGAAAGGTACTACTTGGCGAAAATATTTTCATTGTGTCTCACTTTGGTTGATATATGAGGTCTGCTACGAGATAGTGTGTGCATTGAAATTAAATAAGCATGTTATTATCTGAGGTTATTCCTTCAATATTCAAATCCTGCCTCAAAATTTTAAGCCAGTTTGAGTAGAAGAAAATTTGTACAAATTCTTTATTTTATTTGTGTTTTGGTGAGAAATATGATAAATTTAATATATAAGATCGAAACTAAGCTTCACTAGCTATAAATGTGGTGTTAATTCCTAATAAAATCTTCATGTTAAAGAAACTGCAGACGGGTATTAGAACGAAAGTTGTTAGCCTCGGCGCAATGGGAATTCATATAAAAGGAGGGAACTAATATCTCTTTTGAATTGGGAGCCTGGTAGCTCAGAGGTCAAAGCACTGACAATGCCAGAACCCAGAGATTTCGGGGTTTCAAATTCCTGATTCCGACGTATATATGTATTAAGTTTGTAGATAGGAAATAACACTATGAGGTTTTTTAATATCTTATTTTAGGAATTCTCACTATGAGGTATTATTCATTTAAGGTAGAATATGTTATATCGACTCACCTCATATTGTTCTTCTTATTTGATTATAGACTAGTTTCGGAACATAGTTTCTGTTCCATCCTCAGTACATCACGACCGTTGTTCTGTCGTCTTGAAGAGTTGTCCTTCTCCCCTTCCATTGGCTGACTGAAAAACCTCGAAACCCAGGTCATTCTCACCGGGATTTCAAAGTTCATTAATTTCTTCTTTTCCTCTTTTGAATGTAGATCTTTTCCCAAACAGTAAGTTCTTTTGGTTTTTCTATTGTGTTTAATAATTTGCTTCTTTCTCGATAAGATGTTTTTTCAGACCATGCATGGGCAGCCACTGCAGATTTTCTACTTCCCCTTTCTTGACCTTCCTGAGATGTTCTTTAACTCTAGTTTTCAAATTTCTTTTAGTTTTTCCTATGTAGAATTTCTCACATTCTTCAAATCAGGTGATTATTGTTCATTTCTTGAGATTTATTTGATAAAATTTGTCAATAATGTGGAGAAATTCTAGCATAGGAAAATTCTAAAGAAATTTGGAAAACTAGAGTTAAAGAACATCTCAGGAATGTCAAGAACAGGGGAAGTAGAAAAAATCTGCAGTGGGTGCCCATGCATGGTCTGAAAAACATCTTATCGAGGAAAGAAGCAAAATTATTAAAACAAATAGAAAAACCAAAAGAACTACTGTTTGGGAAAAGATCTACATTCAAAAGAGCGAAAAGAAGAAATTAATGAATTTTGAAATTCCGGTGAGAATGACCTGGTTTCGAGGTTTTTCAGTCAGCCAATGGAGGGGAGAAGAAGGACAAACTCTTCAAGACGACCAGAACAACGGTCGTGATGTTACTGGGGATGGAACAGAAAACTATGTTCCGAAACTAGTCTATAATCAAATAAAGTAAGCAACATATAGAGGTGAGTGAATAAACATATTCTACCTTAATTTTTAATATTGTTTTATTTTTATTTCACTCGCCTCATACTTCATAAACTCCTCGCAAACCCAGGGTTTCGTCCACATCCTTTGTGACATTCTCAATGCTGCACATGCCTGGTCAGAAAAAACATAGAAATAGAAACCAAAACCAAAATTACTTAAACACTTAGAAAAACCGAAGGAACCCACAATTTGGGAAAAAAATTTACATATGTAAGAATGGAAATAAAACTATGAATTTCGACATACCCGGTTATAAGGAGAGAGGACTGATTTGGAAGTTCGTCGTTCGGTCAGCCATCAGATGCACGGAGGTCAGTCTGCAGGATAGAAGGCAGTCGGACGTCAGTTGTGAACGTGACACAGCATTGAGAATGTCACAAGGGATGTTGATGTGAAACCCTGGGTTTGCGAGGAAGGAGTTTATGAAGTATGGGTGAGTGAAATAAAAAATAAACAGTATATATGTATTAATATTGAGTGGAGAACATATTTTAATCGACTCACCTCATACATTTTCAAAACTTCTTTGATACCGACGGTTTCAGACAATATCATGTCCTTCTTCAGTCATGGCGTCCACTGATGAAATTCCGTGATTGTTGATTCTTTAGTGACATCACCTTCTTGTGCTGCCATCTTTCGTTTGGGATTATAAACTTTGTAATTAAATTTTTATCCACCGGAATATCGAAATTCATAGATCGATATTATATCTTATGAATGAATATCATTTCCCAAATTGTCAATTCCAACGGTTTATCCAACTGTTTTAAAAGTTTCGCTTCTTTTTCAATTTTATGATGTTCTAGTTAAACTATGGTGGAGCAATTGCTGAGTTTTTCAATTTCACAATTTTTAATATTTCTAAAATGTTCTTTAGTGCGGTGTTTCTAAATTCCTTTTTGTTTTTCCTAGGTATACTTTGCTTACAATCATTACAATTATTTGATAAATTCCAGATTTCTTACTGTCTGGGATGTTGATTTATTTATTGGTATTTTAAAAGTTTTTCCAGACTTAAATTTATTAATTGGTGCCAAAGTAATGTTGTATTTGTCAAATTTTTTTTTTTAAATTTCCCATGTACTGTATGAAGATGATTCGATTAAAATATGTTCTCCATTCACTATTAATGATATAAACCTCATAATGTTTACCTTCCCAATATTAATTTAAATATATAAGTATCTTAATTTATAATAAGTTGGCTGTGTTTGTCTCACCCTCAAATTTGTAGTGTTTATTGCAGACTGCAGTTTCCACACTTTGTGTGTCATTGTCAATGCTTCCTAAACTGTTTGAATTTGCAGTTGGCAATCTTGTAGGTTGATTTTGCTCCCTCAATTTCACCATTTTTAATATTTATAAATGAACGCTTGAAAAAAAGTTTGGTTGGCAAACCAACAACAACAAATTAAATAATTTTTTTCTCTCTCTCTTGTTTCCAAATAGTTAATGTTCTAATGAAAATATGGGTTTATTATCTGATATATTAGAGTTTTTAATACTTAGTTCATTTTTTATAGAAATGGAAAAGTTTGGGTACGAGCCACCAAATGCTGTTGTTCTATCAGAAGTTATCAAGGAGCTTGGTGAGTAAAATAATGTTTTAATATTTCAAAGATAACAATTTTTCTCTTCAAATATAATTTATCCTTTCAGTGAGATAGTGTTAAATTAATAAATATAAATCGTTCATATTTTTTAATAATTTTTCTGTTTCAATTTTAAATAATACTTTATTATTTTTAAGCAAAGATTTCATTAGCATTTGAGTGCACGGGAATTGATAACATATATAAGACATAAAAGATTTGCGTTTAGATTGGAACTCGCACAGATAGCTCAGTCCGGTTAGAGCATTGATCTAGAAAGCCTAAGATCTCTGGGTTCGAGTCCCTGTCTGAGCATATAATTTTTCTTTTTCAAATATGATTTATCCATCATTGAGATGTTAGAGTATAATAATAAAAACAATCGAAGAAAGCCATACTGGCTTTATAATGTAATGTAAAATTCCAAAATACATGTTCTTCTTAATAAGAAGCTGCCGGTTTGCTAGTATAGAAGCCAATAAGTTGCAGGACGCAAGCGTAAATGTGTTCCTCTATAGCAGACGAAAATAATGGAAGTGACTTTATCGCTGAGAATTCGGTGTAATTCGTTGCCAATATTACGAAAACGTCGACTTTCATGCATGACCGGTAAGTCGGCCGTTAATATTCGATCTCAGCAATGCTCACGGTGAGTCAGCTCACCAGTGTATGACGAAGTAATTTGAGTAGAGACTAATGTATTTGTATGCGGGCCCCTAAGTCAAACAGGTAGTCCATCTACTTATTTAGGAATTCTCACTATGAGATACCTATCATTAAGGTAGATTTTTTTATTTTTTCACTTCATATTGTGATATTGAACAATATGAGGTGAGTGATAACAAATTCTACCTTAATGAATATATCTCATAGT
>JASPKZ010005424.1:0-42784 GCA_030220185.1 Diploptera punctata
ATAATATACGCAAATTTTCCAACAAAAAATTATTGTACCATTATTTAGTAATTTAGAAACACCAGCGCGCAAAAAATATGTAAACGCACGTTGTGGTCGGTTTTTAGCATTTCTCGATTCTGTAAAAACCCTTCCAACCTCGCATTGTAAATACTAATGCATGATGCGCGAGTTTCTCTTCTAAACTAAAATTATAAACATTTGGGTAAAGTGTTTGGATTTGTCCGATTCTTTCTAGTCCAGAATGCGTAGAGCCCATGATCATCTTGCTTCTCCTTGTTAAACATACTAGACCAAGTTAATTTTTAGTTAAACTCTTTATCCACCATATCGTGAAGAGTGTGTGCTCATTCCCACCTAGTGAGACATCTACAGCACTGAGTACGACAGGATACGAGATCTGTAAATGTGCTTGAGATATTTTATTCAGGCTTTAGGATATTTTCGAGTCTGAAAATGTTCAGTTCGGCACCCACGCTTAAATCTCTCCCAGAGGTCGTACTCCTTGCATTCCATCTAAAAAATCGATTGCCCCGGCTGGTTGAAACATCTGATCCTCGGTACAGAGGCAAGGAACATAACCATTAGTCTGATCGCGGCAACATATTTATTAAAAAATGCATATATTTGAGATACACACCATAAAAATTAAGTACTTCATCATCATCATGTTTGTCGGAACACCCGGCGAATCATAGCTCCCTAAAAACTCTTCTACAACACCTCTCTATTCCCTTGCGACAGAAATAAAGCACTTACAATAATAAAATAATTGTTTTTATCTGTAATTTATGGCTGTTTTTCGGATCTGCTCTTGTTATAATAAACGTTGCTGATTATGTGACGATAATGATGAAATATATAATATAATAATAATATAATTTAAACTGATTCCTTTACTGACTTGAAGTAATAACTGGAGATTAGTTTCACGAGATTATTTTCACTATGTACTAGAAATCGTACCTTGACTAATAATATTTATAATTCTGTAGAGAAAGAAGTAATTTTTCCCTATCATATTTTTTAAAAGCCAAATATAAATATGAAATTAATAAAATAATGAAACAAAAAATGTTTTTTGTACAAGAATTTCCCTGTTTACCTGATACGTTTTTTTTTCCAAATTATACATCTTTGGCAAAAATTATTATTATTATATTATTATTATTATTATTATTATATTATTATTATTAAACCGCAGTGATACAAATCTATATTTACGTGGGCACTATTATACGAGACGAATTTAAAGTAATTTCTGCTACTTTATTTGGTTAGGTACTCTAGTTATTTCCCCGGTTAGTGTAATTCCTGTTAGTTGACAAATATTGTCTACAATAAGCATAAATCAATCCATCCATAGTAATTCTGCCCGAAGGCAGGTCCTTCCTGCATTATTAGCATTTCATGCTATGCTTGCAGCTGTACTAGGGAATTGTAGTGTGGTAGCTGCCCGTTGCTTTCCACACGGTGAAGGATGATGATGATGCCGGTGATACGGATGGACCTTATGATTTCGGGACCGTTTGGGCCTTAGTTTTCCTGCATTTGTCTTACAGTGAGGAAAACCCCGACAAAACCTCACCCAAAAAAACTGTCCCGACCGGGGATCGATCCCGGCCCCGCTGCGTGACAAGCAGCACGCTACCTCGAGACACAGCGGCGGACAAGCTTTTAATACAACAATATATAATTATGAGTACGTATTATACATTTTTAATAATAATTTAAACAAATTAATTATTAATCTAAAATTGAACATAAGGAGTTTTGCTTATAGTATAAATGCTAATGTTATTTATCATTCGAATTCCATCTTAGTCCAGAGCTGTGGGTCGAGGAGTAACATCGTTGCTCGTTTCTGGATGAGATTTCTTTTTCGAGGTTCTTCCTCGCGTAAGCAAAGCCAATAACTTTAAGTCCAAATTAGTACCAACATCATCTGTATCACAAACAACCAATCACATTTCCTTATCTAGTATGAATGAAGGAGCGAATGTGTGCCGGGTCCTAAATGTTCGTAATGTCTGAGATTTGGCTCTGGCTTTGAGGTGATCACTCATCCAGGGAGGCCCTTCATACCCTGACGTGGTCAAAATAAGTATGTGTGTGATTACGAAGCTTGAAATCCCTCCATAATTTATGTCAACTTTAGACCTGGATGCGTTTGGGCATGTAAAAGTACATCTCAAGGGAGAGGTTAAACTAAGGTAAAGAGAGAGAATTTCAAACCTAAATACTTTGTTTCAGATCTCTCGACAGTCGTAGTAATCCAATACTTCATGCATCCGTATTCTTGTTTAGTAACATTAAGTTATCGAATAGGCTTGGTTTTAACCAGTGTTTCATGTTTTTATAGACTTTATAAAATTTTTATTATTCTACTTGCACGGTACTATTCACATTCAATTTTTTATAGATGCATTGCAAGCCCATGGAAGATAACGTGTAACTATTGGTATAAATATTTTTATTTGTTAAAATCTTCATTTTGAAATCAGTAGAGATCTTCACCAAAGAAATAAAACAGTGTAGACCTGAAAAGGAAAATGTACAAAAAATACGGAGGGTTAATGTATTCCCGTAGACTTTCATTTTCGGGCCGGAGTTGCTATGATGATCTTGATGAAGATTTTCGGTTGTTTGTGATCTTGATAAGAAATTATTTTAAGTTTTACCATAAGAAACGCCGTGTCTCCAACATCGAGCATGCTATAATTGATGACTCTTCACCCGTGTTATGGTCCGGCATCGGAGTTTCCGCTGCAGAAGACTCTTACGCAGCACAGCCATGTCTAGAAGTTCCCACTCCTCCTTATATGCTTTCCAGAAAACCGTCTGTTGTTCGAGGACGCCTGTTTCCCAGCGCCCTTTTGAAGAGTCTAAAGACACCAAGTCCATCGGTGATGCATCAGGGGACTTCACTGGGATATTGTCTGAATGGAATATCATGTATTCCAGTTTCCAGCTCCATTTCTCAGGAATGTCAGGGTGAACCTGAAGTGTGACTGGAGGCTTTGTCTTGGTGAACCCAGACTTCGTTTTTGTCTGTACGATAGAGAGCTGGGATTTCGGTCGGGTAAATGGGGTGAGAACTTCTTCCTGGTAGTGCTGGGAGTTGATTTTGGCCTTTTTAGCTACTCTACGAAATGGTCAGTTTTTCATTGTAGCAATATCCGCGATGACCATAAATCCTTACAGAAACTTTCTCTGCATTCGGCATACCACTTTTGAAAAATGTGTTTCATCCCTTTCTGTATAGTAAATTGCCATGGGTTTGTTTTAGTCTCCTAGATAAATATATGCTTCAACAAGTTGACCAAAAGGTTTCCATTTTTCTCCTGCCAGGTGCTTTTCATAGTTTCCTGCTGTTGGTGCGGCATTCGGCAATGTGACGTGGCAACAGTTTATGAACCTTGCTTTTATGGCGTTTCTCCATGTTTAAATCTTTGTTTATTATGGTGTTTATAGTTTTAAGGGATATTCCCAATCTGTTCGCAATCACCCTTTGTGTGGCAGGGTTACGACCAGAGATAAGGACCTCGATCTTTCTGATTACATCTGGGGTGCGGGTAGTAGCAGGTCGTGGATAGACAGGTCGTGATAGACATTATGAGAGCAACATGCATGCGAGTGCCAGCACACTGGCTGGTTTGATTACCTCGCACGCTCCTGTCCTGATGACTCACACTCCAACGTCACAATCTACTTGGCAAATCGTTATCAGATATCGGAAACAACCGTCTTTATTAAGGATACTCTTTGTGAATATTTTTTCAATCAATAGAGCAAACACCAAGTTAAACCATTAGGAGTATTTTTTTATTCCCGTTTGAGAAAGCAAACTCTTGGTACTCCAATAAATATGGGATCTCCAGCAGTCAATGGATGTAAGCTCTCAAGATGTGCTGAAACATGATTACTGTGAGGGCTGTTCCTGTTAGAATATTGTGGACACTATCCGTAGCAGGAGATAGAACATTTCTGGAAGTGTTTGAATTCTATAGAGAACTATTAACCTTCACAACATTGTTCCTATCTAATTGCCACTTCAGGGCATTCCTCACCTAATATGTGAAGGAGTCTGCAGGGTTTTATTAGAAGAGCAGATATTGTCGTAATTGACCATCAGAAGGACGTGATCCCACAACTCGAATGAGCGATTGCATTCCTCTTGGATTGATTTTTGATGTCAGTCGTGAGAAACAAGCAATTTCCAGACTACTATTAAAATCTAACAGAAAAAATACATGGCAAGTTCTGGAAGGTGATTGGCTCTACTACTACATTTATCAGGAATATTTTATTATTAATTAAATCAATTCAAAATGTTTCGCATAAACTACCAATGTATGAGTAAAATAACACAATCGACTATAAAATTAACTTCATGTATTATATATAACAATTATTTATATTCTTAATAACAGAAAATTGAAATATCTTACATTCCATAAATTAATTAATCAAGAACAAATAATTATTCAAAATTATTCAACTTTGAATTAATAAGCAGAACGATCTCATAAGGAATCTGATTGCGGGGCTATTTCATATACAGTCCTCCCCATACCTCATGCCAACTACAGTACACTGCACATATAAAATGTTCTAAATTTAATTCTGAAAAAGTTATATTTTTAAAACGGCTTAAATTAACGTCAATATTTATCAGAATTCTGTTTGTTTATTGACTTTCTTAAACATCTGAATATATCAGCTTTGTTATTATTATTATTATTATTATTATTATTATTATTATTATTATTATTATTATTATTGTCCACCGCTGTGGTCTCGAAGTAGCGTGCTGCCTTGTCACGCAGCGGGCCCGGGTTCCATTCCCGGTCGGGATAGGCTCCTGGATGAAGTCTTTTTTCGGGATTTTTCCTCATCTGTAAGACAAATGTCAGGAAGCTTAGGGCCCAACGGTCCCCGAAAATCATCCGACCACCATCATCACCCTTATCATTATCATCATCCTTAACATTATCATCATCATCCTTCACCGGTGTGAAAAGCAACGGGAAGCTACCTCACCTACAATTCCATAGTAAAGCTGCAAAGCATAGCATGAAAATGCTGTGATTGCACTGAATTAGTATGGATGGATTATTATTATTACTATTATATTATTATTATTATTATTATTTAATGATTTTTAAACATCTGAAGATATTTACTTATTTTTTTATTATTATGGCATTTATTTAATGACTTTTCTAAGCATCGGAGAATATTAGCCTCGCAGTTCAAATATGGTTTAAAAGAGTTGAACATTTTTATCGCTTGCCACTTTTTCAGATTTGAGGTTCTTTTACTCTAATTTTAAGACACTGGCTCCACAGATTTTCCTTCCCGAAGTAAATACTCTTACATTCTTAAACAATTCATCAGTTTAGGTAATTGTTTTAATAATAACCATCATTATATTCTTCATTTTCGTGGATAGGCCTTTGGCCTATTTCTACATCAAAATGTTTTAAAGAAATCTTCCCAATTCTATTCCTTCTGGCTTGCACTGTAATAATTACTTTTTTCTCCATGATGAGACGGCCTAGAAGGCCCTTGGCCTACCAGCCGGCTGTTGGCGTCACATCCACATGTATTAATCACAGAAGTAGACTGTCATCCTACCAGTGTAGGGGTGACATGTGGCCAGCATGCCGGGTCCCTCAGCCGTTATAGCTGGTTTTCTAAAACCTGCAGCCGCTATTTATTATAGCTACCCAAATGCCTCACGATGCTGAGTGGGCACCGGTCCTATACTGACCGAAATTCCATGAGAAAATATCTTCTCTCGTGGAGACCTGAACCAGAGCAAAACCCGTAGCTCAGTACCAAGGCATCTTGCCTTAACCACTCGGCTACGGCGCGGGACTATTATAACCAGGGAGCGGGGTTTGAGTAAGTAAACAGACGCTTCATATTACCTGCCACACGGAGTATGTACTGCGCAGGACACTTCCTGTACAACAGAGCGTTTCGTAGCGACTGCTTCATTTATTCGCTGCATACAGAATAGTAAAGAACTGTGGAAATATATCTAAAGTAAAATAGAGTAATACTCCAAAAGCATCATCATCATCATCACAATTAGCATCGTTTGTAGGGGAATTTGGCACAAATGGCGAAAGCATCAAATGTAACGTACGTATATCACATAGAGCTCAAAGGAAGTTTCAAACATCATGTTAAAAAACACTGTAATCCAAGAAAACACAAGGAAAATGTTGTATTATTAGAAAGAAAAAACAGAGGGGAAAGTGTAGCTTCAACCTCCGCAGACTCAAACCACAGGTCAGAATTCTTCGACGATTTGTGGCATGCATTAATAAGAGCCGATATTCTTTTAAAATAAGTACAGCATCCATGTTTCGTAAACAAATATACTAACAGAAAAATGCCTCCATAAACACAATTACGAAAAACATATCTACCAACAGCCTATGAAAAATGCGTAAATTACTTAAGGTATGAAGTAGCAGATAAAACGATTTTTGTGTTTATAGACGAAATAATAGCTTCCGCTCGTAGGTCTATCGCCAATGTTATTGTATGTACCCTAACGCCTGATGGTCCACCTAAAACATTTAACTCTTAACATCCGAAGAGATGGAGGCGGTTAACCACTCTACAATTACTAGCTTATTTATGTATTTATTCATTATCCCTCCTGTGACCTGCCGGTATTAAGAAATGAACTATTTTGTTATTTGTTACGGATGGGGCTTCATATACGAGAAAATCTGTTACAATACAGCAATCATAACCAAAATTAATGCATTTAAAATGCCTAGCACACTATCTCCACCGAGATGCGGAAGAAATTAGAGCCTGTTTTCCGTATGTTTGTACATTTCTAAACAACATGAACAAGATTTTCCTCAAGGGACCATCAAGAATTAAAATATTTAAATAAATTACACCTGGGATTGCCCTGCCTCCACACCAATTGTAACTCGGTGGGGAACATAGCTCCAGGCTTTACTATACTATGCCCAGTATTACAACAAAATGTAAGCATAATTAATGTATTTGACGATAGAAAAAATCTCGTTATACGTGCAGTGAAGCAAATAATTTCACCAGCGTTATTTGAAGACCTTTCTTATATTCCATATAATTTCAGTAAGGTTGCAACTACAATAGAAAATTTACAATAATCTAAACTAACAATGTTGGAAGCTCTGGAGGCAATAGAACAAGTTTCAGAAACACTGAGTGAAGTAAAAGTGGGAACTGTTAAAGAAAGAGTAGCAAATAAACTTAAAAGTGTCTTAAAGAAGAATTACTGGGTACGCAGAAATGTGCAAAATGAGTAACGTGTTGCTCAGTCAGGAAATCTCAAGCAACCCTCATACTTTGATTTTGTATTTGTTCCTATTACGTCATGCGACGTGGAACGTAATTTTTTTAAATATGCAAATTGGCTACATGCTAATCGCATGAGACTTACTTTCGTGCATTTCGGAAGTACATTAATGTACAGTGTAATAATGATGTATAAGAAAATATTCCTGTATCCCTTATTCAAAGTGAAGTAGTATTACTGCACACTAGAAATAACTAAACATATGATTGTTTGCTTCCTTCCATAATTCCTTATCTTGGTATAACTGTTTTTGAAGCAGGGTGTAATGCCTTCGATATCATTTTGTTTATACTGAACACTGCACAGTCACAGGTACGTCATCCCTCCTTATATTCCGTGCATTCTTAACTCCATTGAATACTTACTAGAGTCCCGCTCCCTGATTATTACTTAGGGAGTCTACTATTTTCCATCCTGTTAATATGCTTAATCCATTCTACTTTATGGCGTTAATTTTTTCCTGTTATATTGAAAATATTTCATTCTTCCTTAATGATGGCATTTTTTTTTATCTGGCCACTTGTTCCTCTTAACATTTTCATTTCAGTTGTTCCCATTTTTCTTCTGCCTGATCTCTTAATGGTTCAATATAATTGTTATAACTGAAACCATAATATAAGTATATTACTGAATCCATGAAATTCGAACCCAGACATAAACATCGATATGTTAATTAAACAGCAGAAAACTGGATTTGTATAGTAAGAAATATTTACAGTGAATGAACTAATGGGTTATTCTTGTAACTAATTTTCAATGCAACTCAGGAAGTGCTTTATATAAGCTGTCACAATAAGAAAAAAATTTCATCTTGTATGTGGATGGAATGGAATAAGCTAATAATGGAAGGATTTTTAGATGGGGACAGTGTACTGGGGAAATGCATGCAGCTTGTTTCTGGGTCATATTGATCCGTGAGTGGAGACTTCCCTCCCACGCACTGGGTCCTGCTAACCCGTCCATGTAATGTAACAAGTGTCTAGGCCTACTCCATTCAACATACAATTTTATCTTAATGCTTTCTACATTAACGTCTTCATCTATAAAAATCCACTTCCTCCTAACAATATCCTTTTCATGTAGCGTAATGTACTCGTATTTCTAGATTGGACATGGAGGTTAATGGAAAAAAGAAAGGAGGGAGAGAGAAAAAAAAAAGGATGCTGTTGAAGCCTTTAGGAAATAGAAAATTTTAGCAAGGGTATGAATCTAGTAAATTTGATATAAAGAGCAAGATGGTTCAGATCGCTATGTTTTAGACTTACTAAAGGTTCCGTATTCAAACCCCAGGCCCTCGTCAACTTGACTGGCTTTTCTTACTTTCCTCATTCATAAGACAAAATCTGGGTTTTAATTCCACCACAGTCCAATGCTATGATACAATAGTAACGTTGTTTTTTTAGGCACAATCGTTCAGGTTCGATCCCTGGTTTAGACGAGATTCCTAGGGGAGTTTTTCTTCGGTTTTTTCCTCACCTGTAAGACATGGTCAGGAAATTTTAAGGTTCAAATAACCCCCGTAATCCATCTTGCCATCACAATCTATATCCTATTCGCCTTTTGTTTTGTATGAATGTACGAGTGAATAATGTACTTGTCTTACGTGTTCATGATGTCAAGGAGGTAGCCTGACGTTGAGCTTTTCACTCATCCGGATAGGCCCTCTATGTGATTGTGTGGTCAAAATAGAATGTGTGTGGATATAGAGTTTAAAATTCTCTTCTGGTAAGTCGTATCTCTGTAAATTCCGGATGTCGTGGGACAAAATAAAGTAGGCCCCTACTTACAAAAGGAGAGTTTAAACTAAAGTAAAACAATACCACGTCTCATTTCATCATAATAATTATTATTTTATAATAGCTATTAAATTTGTTAGTCTATTACTACAAAAAAGTAAAAAGAAATGCACTTGTATATAAAATAATGAAAAATCACACAACTATGGTCTATACTTTATATTGTTCAACTCTTATTTATTACTTTTATTTAATTCTACTAAATTATTAATATATAAAACAATTGTGAAGAGTATTTTATCGTATGGTGCGGAAACATGGACGTTGAAGCAAAAACACAGAAATAAATTATTGGTCACAGAAATGGACTTTTTAAGAAGATCGGCAAGAATATCAAAATTAGACAAAATAAAAAATAATGCAGTAAGAGAAATTATGAAAGTAGAAAAGAATATTATACATGAGATTGAAGAAATCCAACTATGTTGATATGAACATATAATGAGAAGAAGGGACTCAGAAACAAACAAAGAAAGAAAACGTGGTCGACCAAAGCCAACGTGGATAAAAGAATTCAAGACAAGATGAAGAAGAGAAATATGACAGAAGCAGAAACACGATATCGGGAAGTGTGAAAGAAAAAATTGTATATACTGGTTGAGGATACCTGTGTAAACGTCAGAATCAATCCTGAATAAAACAAAAATCTACCACAGCCCATCAGGAAAGGAGATTAACATTGTCCACCATGGGGTCTTGAAGCAACGTCGTTGCTTATCATGCAGTGGTGCCGAATTCGGTTTCCGTTCGGGGTAAATTACTTTGTTGAGAAAGTTTCGATTTTTCCCCTCACATGTAAGACAAGTGTCAGGAAACTTAAAAGTTTAAATAATCATCATAAGTAATGCCACGAGTGATTTCCAAATTATCGATAAATTCACGAGTCACGAAGTGGCGATATGGTTAACATGTATAAACAAACCAGAATCAGATTCCAAAAACTACAAAAGGTATACTATCTTAATCACCACGTAGTTGTAAGGTAATTGATTACATGAATACCCATTCAAGAACTGTTAATTGGCGACCAATGTTCATTGGAGTCGGCCGCGGTGGACTAGTGATTATTCTCCTTGCCTCCGGTCCCGAGGGTCGCAGGTTCAAACCCGACCGGGGTCGATGGATTTTTTTAAGGATGGAAAAATCCAAAGAGCAAGTCCTCCGGGAGGGACTTCAAGCCGTGGGTCCCGAGTCTGAAGATTTTCAGGCTCGTAAAAGATCCTTAAGCCTGAAAGAAAAGGCCTCTAAGCTAAATTTATCGAATTTTCCCGTCCTAGTACTACCTTGGTTTCTCAGATGTCAATATGAGGCGGAACGCTGACCACGGACCACTCAAATGACATCTGTACGAAAACAAGTGTAACTAAATTAGTATGGTTCAAATTCTTCCCTGTAGGGGGAGAGCGCCTAAAATCTCTGTTAAGGGAAACATGGGCTTACAAGATTACAAGAGGACGTTCAATGGAGCGTTGTGGGTGTTTCTGTTTGAAATTGAATGCTGTATCTTCTCTTATTTCTTTCTTCGCTTTAGTGTAATCTCTCTCTCCTAGCAGGAACTTCTACATGTCCCACGTCATCTGGGTCTTACGGAGCCACGACCTGTCGGGAGATAATTTTAAACTCTGTATCACACGCGAATACTTTTTCAACCATACAAGGATATGGAGGGCCTCCATGGATGAGTGATTAGCTCAAAGTTAAGGCCTTCTGAAATACAGAACAAACATTTCAGACAAGAGACACATTCTTTCATACTTCCATACCAAACAAGGCGATGTTTTATGGATGATTGTGATAGCCAAATGGTGTTCGGAAACTATTTGGGCTTTTACGTTTCCTGACACTTGTCTTACATGTGAGGAAAAAACAGAAACAAAAAGTATTCCAGGAAACTTGTCCCTACAAGGAATCGATCCTGGATATGCTTCGATATGTTAGTCAACGAAGTTGCACTAGAATAGGGCGGTATTAATAAATTAAATAAAATTTAATGCACTGCTTTGTTGTAATTAGAACTTAGCATGGAATTATTTTGCTTTTCTTCATTGTTACTTCTTCATCCCTTCATTTTTCTTTATATTTAAGTATGCCCTCCCGATTTTTCTCCATATATTCATGTGACTTTCGCTCCTCTTTTCCCATATCCAACCAATCGACATTTTTTTACCTCGACTGCCTAGAATTTCGCATCTACGTTTCTAATTGATCATATCAAATTGCTATGATATTTGTTTGTTTACCTTGAATACGCGAATTTTGCAATTTATGTCGTCCTGATATAGTCAAAATTCATATAAAATTTAATACACAAATGATCTTCTTGGTGATAAAATATTAAAATATACAGTCAATATGCCCAATTCACCAATTAATGCTTTAAAATGGTCAATACGTTTCCACAGTCAAGCTGTCATCCTCAAAAGATCTTGTCAATATCTGGTGTTGAGGATGACAGCTTGGCTGTGGAAACGTGTTGACCATTTTAAAACATTATTTGGTGAATTGGGCATATTGACTGTATATTTTCATATAAAATTTCACAGCCAGAAACGGTCTTACTAAGTCCTGAAACATATTTAAGAAGATGCGTATATTCTTTGTTCAGTATATCCGTTGTTTGAAAACCCCAAATTTCTCTATAATAATGTATTACTGGCCTGACCAGCTCCATGCATTTTTGCTAACGTGCCAACTGAAATATCAGGCATTCGACTCATAATATCGAGCATATTAAGTTGTCCCTTCCCTTTGAAAAACGCAACGTCAATAAGTTTGTTCCACGTCCCGTTCGTGTTGAATGTCGCATTATACAACAAGATTTTCAAATATTTCACGTTCCGTAGTATCTTCATATAGGTACGTCTACTCCTGCTCTGTCAAAAGGCCATCCCAATATTACTCGTATTTTAACATAATTTGTACTTTCCTTATTAGCTGTATATTGCTTATACTGTTGCTATTAATTTAACTAACCATCATTCCATAGTAATTCTACCCGAGGGGCAGGTCTTTCACTGGAATCATAGCATTTTCATGCTATGCTTTGCAGCTTTACTAGGGAATTATAGGAGTGGTAGTTTCCCGTTGCTTTCCACAACCGGTGAATATTGATGATGATGGCCGGATTGATTTTCGACGGGACAATTGAGCCTAAGCTTCCTGACATTTGCCTTACAGGTGAGGAAAACCCCCGAAAAAACCTCACCCAGGAGCCTGTCCCGACCCGGTAATCGAACCCGGGCCCCGCTGGCGTGACAAGGCAGCACGCTACCTTGAGACCACAGCGGTGGACAATTTAAAAATATAGGCAGTTATAATTGTTTCCGATTCCGATTGAGGGTCTTTCCACTTTTTCAGCTGTTGCCCTTTTACCAGCCAGCTGCTGACCCTTCACAGCCACATGTGGTCAATCCAGAGGTAGATGATCAACCAGTAGAGTCCCCAGCCGTTATAGCTGGTTCCTCAACCTGGAGCCGCTAACTTAATTGTAGCTACCCAATTGCCTCACGATGCTGGGTGGGCACCGGTCCCATACTGGCCGAAATACCATGAGAAAATTTACTTCCCCACATGGAGCATAAACCAGCGCAAGTCCCGTAGCTCTGCCGCCAAGGCTTCCTACCTTAACCGCTCGGCTACGGCGCGGGACTATAATTGTTTATGTATGTATAATTTAAACCCTGGTGAGGTAGAAGAGAAAACCTTAGTCCTAACTCCATCAGACAAAATAAACTATTTCTACTATTACTATTTTTTTGTAAACCCTTTTTTACTTTCAATAAGATTTAGGCACTCTGCCCCTACATGGGAGTAATTCAACCATACTAATTTAGTTGCATTGCTATTAGTATAGATGTCATTGAGTGGCCCGGGGGTCAGCGTTCCGCCTCATAGTGACACCCTAGGAAACCATCGTAGTAGGCCTACTAGGATGGGAAAAATTCGGTAAATTTTGCTCCGATGTCCTTTTTATTAAGGCTTAAGGATATTTTACTAGCCTGAAAATCTTCACACTCGGGATCCACGGCTTAAAAGTCCCTCCGGAGGTCTTGCTCCTGGATCTGGATTTTTCCATCCTACAAAATTCCATCGACCCCGGCAACAAAATTTGAACACGATAACAGAGGCAAGGAGCATAACCATTAGTCCACACCAGCCGCCCGATTATTATTATTATTATTATTATTATTATTATTATTATTATTATTATAATTATTATTATTATTTTTATTATTATTATTATTTATTATTATTATTATTAGTATTATTATTATTATTTTCAAAAAACGTTAAACTGGAAATATATAAAACCATTATTCTACCAGTCAATTATATCGATGCGAAACATGGACTCTTACATTAAGGGAGAGGAAGGAGATTACGAGTATTTGAGAATAAAAATTCTTAGGACCATTTTTTGGACTAAACATAGATGAACAGATATGTGAATGGAGAAGACTGCATAACAGTGAACTGCATGGTCTTTATAGGAAGCCAGATATAATAAGTATAGTTAAGTTCGCGTAGACTGCGATGGGCAGGACATGTGGCACGAATGGGAATGAAAAACGTGCATGGAAGCTTCTTGTTGTAAAACCAGAGGGAAAACACCCTATTAGTAGAACCAAGAATGAGATGGGTGAAATACCCATTAACTGTGATTTGAGGGAAGTAATATACAGGGAATGATTGGAAAACTTTAGCTCAGGATAGGGATGTATGGAGAGCTATTTCCGCACAGTCATGAACCTACGGGTTCTGTAGTGCCAGTGAGTTAAAGTCTAGTATTTATTTCCTTAGAATTTTTGAAATGTAAATTTTTAATTCGGACCTATACAAGGTATAAAAAGGACATTGATTATATTCCATAAGGCCATCTGATTAGGAATTATTGTTACATTAAAATATCTGATTCATCACAAATCTATTCGCAAATCAGCTCTGAATAGGCGTCATAAAACAGTCTGTACATTAAAAGGTTAAACTGACTTGCATTGCAGCCAAAATGTGACATTTTGTTACATAACATTAGGAAAGTTAAGAGTCCTTTGACTTTAATCTAGTTTCCTATGTAATAGAGATGACCGCGAAGGTGGAGTTTTTAAAAGTTAGACTTACGGTTGGAAACCACAGAACCTTGGGAATTAAACAAGTTCTCTAAACTAAATTAATTGTAATCTCTCTTTAATTTCACGTTCTCATTGCTGCATATTTTCAAATTCTCGCGAATTGTTAACTTCGTCTTAATAATACTGAGTAATTTAATTTGTTGCCTGAATATGTTCGTGTGTTTCACCTAGTTTCAGTTGGGTTATTAAGTTGTGCATATTTCATAGTTCAACATAAAATTTTATGCTAATTATCGCTAATGAGTTAAGTACAATTTACAAATTGCTATAAAGAACATCAACATCCATACATGTCATAGTAATTCCTACCCGAGGGAAGGCAGACACTGCAATCATAACTTTGCAGCTTTTACTAGGGAATTATAGGATGGGAGCTTCCATGCTTCCCCACCGGCGAAGGATGATGATGAGGTAAGATGGCTAGATGATTTTCGGGGACCGTTGGGCCCTAAGCGTCCTGAAATTTGTCTTACAGGTGAGGATAAACCCCGAAAAAACCTCACCCAGGAGCCTGTTCCGACCGGGAATGGAACCCGGACCCGCTGTGTGACAAGACAGCACGCTACCTCGAGTCCGCTGCGGTGGACACAATCAATATAATGAGAGAAAAATAATAAAAATCGTATAAATATTTATTTTCTTTTTACACATTTTAGAACATGAATTATAGTTTGTAAAATTTATGGGCGATGCAGACGGGAAATCTATAGCACAAATGCATTTCGACGTCAAATGTGACATAACACTTAGTCATCAATTCCAAACAATGAACCAAAACAATGGAGTCGGCCGCGGTGGACTAGTGGTTATGCCCTTGCCTCTGGTCCCGAAGGTCGCGGGTTCAAACCCGGCCGGGTCGATGGATTTTTTAGGACGGAAAAATCCAAGGAGCAAGTTCTCCGGGAGGGACTTTAAGCCGTGGGTCCCGAGTCTGAAGATTTTCAGGCTCGTACAAAATCTTTAAGCCTGAATAAAAAGGCCTCTAAGCAAAATTTACCGAATTTTGCCGTCCTAGTACTACCTTGGTTTGCTAGATGTCAGTATGAGACGGAACGCTGACCACGGACCACTCAAAATGACACCTATAAGAAAACAAGTGTAACTAAATTACTATGATTCAAATTCTTCCCTGTAGGGGGAGAGCGCCTAAATCTCTGTAAAGGGAAAACATAGGCTACAATACATACAAAGCAAATGGGCGCCCATTAATGTTTTGGCTTTCAATTCAACTGGCAAGGGAACTTCAACCATTACATGCCGAAACCTACCTGAAATTTCTCCCAGAGAAGCTTTGTGATGCTACCAAGCCGTATCCAAAAGTTATCTGCAAGTTTTTACTGTAAGGCACAGAAATCGAAGGTAGAATCCAGCAATGGCAACCCACCGACCGAAGAAAACTTGGATGGAAGGGGTACAAGCGGCTATGAATATCAGAGAATTGGAGGAAGAACAATGGATGGACAGAGAGGAATGGCGTTTGGTTTCCGGAAGACGGCGGCAGCTGCCATAATACCGGATGATGATGATTATGATATATAATCAGGGTGTTTTAAAATCGTACACTGCGGTATGTAGTATAGAACGAGTTCTACATCTAAGGAAAGAAACATGTATTCCAAAACATATGTTTGTGAAACGTCAACATATTGCAGCTTTTCCAACTGCAAGCAAGAGAATAATCAATAGGAAAATTACATAATGAATTATTTACAGTTTTTCGTGTAGTCTACTGATACACGCATTTTGTCTTTCAGCTTTCAATAACATTAATGGAACACGCACAAAGTAACGGTATGGTTTGTACGCCAAGGATTATGCTCGCGGACTGAAAAATATCAGGTTCAGATTATTCCACCAATTCTGCTTTGATGATAATTGGATGGATGACTATAATTATTTGAACTCAAAAACAATGCAAATCCAACTTTGTCGCCTATACCGACCATCCACACATTTTCAGACATTTCTTCCCTATTGAAAATTACCGTCTCTCTTTACCTTTTGCCAATGAAACGAAATATATGATATGAGTATGGAGACGTGTGTGATTAAGTTTTAGGCGGGCAAACAGGAGGAACTCCGAGGAAAACCTGCCCTGGTTCCTATTCGTTTACCGCGAACCTAACATGAAGTGCAGACGCGCTATCTCAGGACTCAGAGGTGGAGGGCGAATAACAAGTCACTAGTGCCATGTGACCGTTAAGAAAGACCAGTAAAATTAAGAAAGATATTTAAAAAATAAAATTTCTACATGTTGTGGCAGTCGTCCTAAATAAATTATAATTGTATAATTTGAGCAAATATTATTTGCTAAGGACGACTGCCACAACAAGTACAAATTTTATTGTTTTAAATATCAGACAAGAACCTCAACGGTGCAAAATGTTTCGTCAAAGTAAAGTTAAGGAAGAACCCAAAAAAGAATATTAATGGGATTATCTGCAGGGTGGATTACAGTAATTTGGATATAAGCTACCTAATCTTCACACGTAAGATATTTTATAATACATTGTCTATTTTATAGGCACCTATCATATAGTGTTAAAATTTGTGTTGGTCATATTAAAAAAAAGCAATAAAAGTAAGCACATTTTTGTTGGTAATCTGTTAATAGCTAGGGTAATTCAATAAGGACCTCAGAGCAACCATTTTCAGTTATGAATAGCATATTGAAATTACCCCATCCATGAAATAAATTTGACACATTACAGTTACGATACGAAGGGATCAACAAACTTAAAAATGCTATAGAATCATTCTAGAAGCTCACAAGCATAATCTATCAAAATTATTATTATTATCATGGTAATGCACTATGATTCTCTAGATTTAAAACAGGATATTTTCGTACCCTAATTACCCCAACGCTCCCCGCAATATATACAGAGTGTAACATGACCTCACCGACAAAATGATAGGGATGATAGAGCATGAAGAGAGGATCATTTTTTGTGAATGAACATATAGTCGACACACACGTCGTTTAGTGAGTTGCTGCGCAGAGATTGAAGGTGTTCAACCGTAAGGATCGGAAATTCAATACAAACAATTGATACACTAATATTTTTATTGAAAAAATATATGTTTCTACAGTAAGTGTTCAAGCGATAAGTGCTTTGACAACGTCAAAAAGAATCCTGCCATGATCGAGCCGTGCTGGCCGATCGCTGCACTAACGATGAATATCAAACATGCAAAGGGTCAGACCGTTCTGTGTGTGACTATATAAGATATGATATATATATGAAACAATGATAAGAAAAATAAATGCTCGGGACGAGACTTGAAACCCGGAAACTCTGAATTGATATACCAGATTACGATAACCGCTTACCACTACGAAAGCAAGTATAGTACCAAAATATAAAGTACAAAATCTTCTGCGTTAGTTTGCTTACTTGTTACAGGAAAACAGCTACTAGATGGCAGTGGGAGACCAGACGTCTCACTACATCTCGTAATAAGTGAAAATAATAATTATATATATATATATAAACGAAAAATGAAATGTTTGCAATAATCACCTCACTATGATGGATACAATGACGTATTATATAACAGAGAGCGCCGCACGACAATGCTTAAAAATGATTGAAATGCGGAATTATGCTATAGGCGGTAGCCGGCATTTTTGTATTTATTCATATTGTAACAGCGCGGGGAGGAAAATAAGCGAGGCGATGGACAACCATCATAATGAGGCTTACAATACTAGGACTTTGCTCGATAGCACGTAATCGGTAATACGCGCAATGGGTTGTCAATCCAGAGGTCTGGGGTGTTCAGAAGTCCCTGGTCCGAGCCACTGATGTATTTTATGTCATATTAAGCTTGCATTGAATCAATGTAAAAAAAAAATGAAATTATAAACATAAATATATATATGTATATAATAATTAATATAATATAATTCAGGTCCATAAACACCACCGTAACATTTTGATATTGCAGAGATTGGACACATTGTTTATAATATCATTAATATATTCAAAACACTCAATGACTTCCATCTGCAATCATTATTTGTCTCCATAGTATGCATATATCAGTGCGCCGAATGGATGACTTGTAAAACCATGTATTAAAACGCGATAATAAGACGTGCAATAACATACGGTGCATACGTTTGGAAATTAAAAAATCTAGAACAATAAGTAAATTAAATTCTGCGGAAATGATTTTTGGAGGCGTTCAGCTGAGATTATTGTAGAAGAGATAAAAATAAATAAAACAGTGCAACAAAACAAAACATGACTGTTCAATCTCCAATAATATATTTCATATAAAACAATTAAAATGATATAGTCGTCATTGTAGAAAAGAATGAACAGAAGCATATTCCCACCAGAAATACTAAAAGAAAAAGGATTGATCACTTAAGTAGACGAAGAAAAACTGCAGGTGGATTGATGGTGTTCTGAGCAGCATGAGGGTAAAGTATTAAGACGATGGCGATTGGAATGACAGAAAGATGTGGACGTGGAATTTCGGTACGGCCCAGTCAGCATAGTGACGAATTTAATTGGCTGTAATAAGTAGTTGCTCCAAATTGAGAAAATAAGCTATAACGACTGGGGGACCCGAACATTACTAACTGCATGTCACCCACTGGCTGAATGATCATCAACCTCTGTGAATAACAAATATGGATGTGAGGTCAGCAGTCGACTGGTAGGAAAATACCTTCTTGGATTGTCGGGTTGTCACGGCATAGTTGAAATAGAGATCCTGAGAATAGTTTCCCTCGGAAAGGAATTAACGCCGTGGGTCCCAGGTAATAAATTTACGGTACCTAAAAGAGCCTCAAGTCTGAAAAATAGGCCTCTGTTGCAAAATCGTTGGCCCTTTCAGAAACATACATATATTGCGTCACCAATTATCTGAGATATTGAAGACTGACATTACATAATCATTATCATCATTCATCCTTCACGGATTAGGTCTCACGTGTGCCCTGTGCTTTCTTGGTCTTTCCCAACGATCTTCGTCCTCCATGATTATACATCAGTGCCATCTTTGGTATCCTATCCTCTGTCATTCTTTGAAAATATTGTAACCATTTTTCTTGTAATTTCTATTGTTTGGAAGAAGTGGTTTGTACTTTTAGTTTCCCTCTAATATTCTCATTTCTAATGTGTTTCTCTTATACAACCTTTCGCAGCTCGCAGGAATCTTATTTCCGCTGTCCGAATTTTACTTTTTTTTTTCTTTTTCCTTCAGGACTCAGGCATCATTTCCATACATCGCCACTGGTAGTGCCGTCGTTGAGTAAAATCTTAGCTGCGTATCCTTTCTTATTTTCGATACTTGTAAAATTCATGGTGAATTTTCGTTGAGGTATTAGTTCACAGTAATATAATGTACGGTTAAAAACAAACTAATATAGTTACCTTGTAGGTCCGTCTCCTCAACTTAAGTTCTTTTAAAACTCTGTAGGCCTTTCGGGACTAGTCCCATCATCAGCAGAATGCATTAGGTCCGTTCTTGTGGACCCTTGTTGAGAGCACTTTCTTATTTTATTTTTTTCAGTGTTCGTCTGATTGTTCCACACAAATGTTGAAATATATTGCATTTTCTTATTTATATCTCGTTCTTCTTCATAAGTCATATCGCAGCCCCCAAATGCTGACATATAATTAAAACACCAATTAATTATTTCTATTGATATTCTGTATATAGGTCGCTCAATGGTATTAAAAATGTCTTTGCGTTAGGCAAGGTTATGTATGAATTGTTGTATTTACTGCAGTAACAAGGGATTTATGAATTTTTTATCTTCAGTTCTGTGTGTTCATAGAGGTAAGCGACGTAAATTGTTAATAAAGTCGTGTAAGCTCTGGGGGAGAGTTATTTTCAAGTTCTTCAGCGAAGAATAGAGCCTTGCATAATTGAAAATAGAGCAAAAAGTACTTGCGATCCACTATGGTGATATATCACGTTAATTTTTTTTTTCTTAAGCATTCAACTGGTTGGTTTTTATACGGTAACTTGTATCAGCACGCCAATTTTTTATCTCATTCACATCATGGAGAACAATACGCGTTTTAATTATCAAGAGAGATACAAAACAAACATGTCGCATTCGAAATATTAAGAGTTATCTACTTGAAGTTCGTATTAGGTTTATATATTCATTGTTTTATGCCTTTTTATGTATCTAAGTAGGTGTATAGCAATGTATGTATATTCGATACTAATACAATTCATATCAAATTCCGTTGAGGTGAACAGTTGTAAGATACAAATTAAAAATTAAAATGTACCTTTTGGCAGGTTCCGTCGTCCTCAACTTTGTTAAAATGATGTATATAAAATATTAACTGGAGGCCTTTCGGAAGGTAACTTCCATCATCAGCAAGTTTAACTTATGCATATTAGTTGTTGTTTACGACGATGTAGACTCCAAGTGTTTATAGCAGCAACTGGCTTGTTTTTGACGATCTCGTATAATCGGGTGTTTGACTGGGATGCGTTCTTATTAAGAAGTAAGGTGTTGTTTATTTCCTTTATAATTTCGAGGTCTTCAATTATATTTATCTTTGTTGAAATGTTTTCTCTGTGAATTATCGTGAGAGTATTTTCTATTGCGTTCATTTGGTGACCTGATTTAATGAGATGTTTGGCATATCTTGATTTATCACCCGCGTACATGAAATATTTTAGGTGTTCCTTATATCTTGTATTGAAATTTCTGCTTGTCCTGCCAATATAAAATTTATTACAATATTTACATGTTAGTTTGTAGACTCCGTTATTGTTAAATTTGATGTGTTTTTCTATGCCATTGTATATTATGTTGTTTAATTTGTTTTCTGTTTTATAAGTTATGTTCATATACTCGGACCAACGAATCTGTGCCTCTACAGCGCTGTCATCGTTCTTAGAAAAGTACACGTCTATACTCGCACCATTTCACCGCACTCCCCTCCCACTACGTCAAACAGCAGCCATCGAGTAGGGATGTTGCCAGACTTCCCCCTGTGTCATGGCTCTTGAATATTGAATAATGCAAGGTTGGAGTTGAGTTGACAACACTGGAGTACAAATGCAAGAGATAGGTAGGAAAGAGAGAGAGAGAGAGAGAGAGAGAGAGAGAGAGAGAGAGAGAGAGAGAGAGAGAGAGAGAGATATAGGAATGCAGGGAGGGAAATGATTTTCCGAGGCAGAAAAATAAGTAAGCTTCACTTCGTATATCTTAGGGGGCACAGATCTGTTGGACAGACAATATATTAGTTTTATTTCTTTATTCATTGAACAGAATATGCACGTACAGCCAAACAGGCCCATGCGAAATGTAAATGAAAATGTATTTCCTGTCTTTCCAAAAAATCCAGTAAATTCAAATACTTTAGTATCGTGTTTAATATTATGTCTGAAGTCCATCGTTATGGTCTCGAGATGTCTTATCACGTGGTCGGAACAGTTTCCTGAGTGAGGTTTTTATCGGGGTTTCTCCTCACATGTAAGACAAATTTCAGGAAACTTTAAGGTCAAAACGTTTTCCGAACATCATATGGCAATCGCAATCATCATCATTCATATTCATCTTAGATTAAGTTTAGGATTAGGGACTCTGCTGGCGCACCACTTTCATCATCACCCATCATATCATCGACGCAACGTAACCCCGCCTTCCAGGCGCCCCAACCTCAGACGTGGGTTACAATTACGTCAATGCCAGGAGAGAACACCAGGATGTCCAAAAAGGACAAACCGGGGCATTAAAAAATATATATTATGTCTGAATTTAGAAATCCGATTATATTACATTTTTCTGAGATATTCTGCTGTATCAGGTTACTGTTTGCTAATAAAACAAACTCAAATCGTGTCCGACACAGGACCGAGTCGAGGGATGAGATGCGATGAAGCGCCTTATATTGAAGATCTGTGAATGACGAAGATGACGCCTGACTACGCCTGCATATTATTACAGGGATATATGAAATTAATTGAAGCGAAATGAATGAGATGAGAGTGGAGAATGATGAAATGAAATTGGTGGCAGGAGAAAAGAGAGGAATCCCGAGAAAACCTGCCCAGACTCCGTTTTGTTCACCACGAAACTCACATGGAGTGATCGAGACGCGAACCCGGGACCCTAAAAATTGGGAGACTACCTCTAACCTCTTGCGCCATGGAGTCGCCTGTATTGCTAATTAATTTTTCTTCTTCTTCTTCTTCTTCTTCTTCTTGTAAGCCCATGTTTCCTTTAACATATATTTAGGCGCTTTCTCCCTACAGGGAAGAATTTGAACCATACTAATTTAGTTACACTTGTTTTCGTATAAATGTCAATTGAGTAGTCCGTGGTCAGCATTCCGCCTCATACTGACATCTAGGAAACAAGGTAGTACTAGGACGGGAAAATTCGGTAAATTTTGCTTAGAGGCCTTTTCATTCAGGCTTAAGGATCTTTTACGAGCCTGAAAATCTTTAGACTCGGGACCCACGGCTTCAAGTCCCTCCCGGAGGACTTGCTCCTTGGATTTTTCCATCCTAAAAAATCAATCGACCCGGCCGGGTTTGAACCCGCGACCCTCGGGAACCAGAGGAAAGGAGCATAACCACTAGTCCACCGCGGCCAATTTTGCTAATTAATAATTATATTATTATTATTATTATTATTATTATTATTATTATTATTTTCCTTTCTTTCCCTTGTCAACTTTATATCGTATAGCCTATCTGAAACAAATTATGTTTGCTAATCTTCTCCAATATTCCAATTCAATGTTTTTGTATGCTATTTTCCACATTTTCGCCAATTGAGCAATCACATTTCCCATTCTTGTTTTAAACCGAAATATTTATTTTCCGTCGATTAAAATGTAATATATTATATTACATTACATTACATTACATTATTATCTTGCTTACTGTTGTGCCTTGTCACGCAAAGGGTCCGTGTTCGATTCCCGGTCGGGACAAGCTTCCTGGGTGAGGTTATTTTCGGGGTTTTTGCTCACCTGTAAGACAAATGTCACGAAGCTTTGAGGTTCAAACGGTCCCCGAACATCATCTGACCAATGTAATTAACATCCCATGGTGTGAAAAATAACGGGAAGCTACCACACCTATAATTCCCTAGTAAAGCTGCAAAGTATAGCATGGAAATGCTATGATTGCAGTAAAGGCACGTTCTAGTCAGAATTACATTCATTATTTAATAATGCTGAGGTTGGGTAATTAAGTTTAACCCATTTAAGTCACTCAGAAAGTATTTGCACTCTGTATTTTCTTGTTAATTTGAAAATAAAACATATTATGACAAAACTAGCCTGTACACAGCTTAAATATTGTTACTATTTTGCAACACGCAAAAACTAATATTAACTGAATAAGTCATGAAAACTATAAATTCTCAGGCAAATCATTCTTGCACATGAATAAATGTAAAAACAAAATTGCCCCTTTTTTAAGACATATAAATCTTTTTTATATTTTGTATTGCTTACCATTTGCTTCAAAAAAGTATTTGCTAATTTCGTGGCACTAATTGCACTAATCTCCTTCTGACTATAATGAAATATGGAACCTTTTTCAAATCGATGTCCCTACTAAGTCACACCATCGTAAATATGTATCTTCCATATTTTAATTCCTAAGTTGGCAATGTATTATATAAGAAATATTGGTTAAATATAATTATGTAATATGTTAAATAAAACAATACAAAACGAGTGAAAAAGAAGTTGCTTAAATTTGTGTCGAATTATAGAACATACAGTACTATATTACATTACGGTTAAACACAATTTTATTTTCACTGCGGTCCGATATTTTCAAATAACTTACACGGTAAACCGGGTTCTCGCCAATTTAAGTATTAAACTTAAAAAGAAGAAAACATACATTTGTGATTAGAATCAATACTTTTATGAATATTAGGTAGCAGCCATATTATTGCATCAAAGGCAGTATATTTTATATCATTACTAGCTAATACCCGGCTTGCGCTGCTACGTCTAAATAAATGAAAAATATTGTGTTTTTATGTTTAGTTGAATAAGTAGAAGGAAAAATAATTATAACTTTATATTTTTAAGATACCCCGTGCTGATTACCCTGCGTTGATCGGGAATCTACTTATCCCGATCTTCTTGACTTAAATGAGCTGAGATACGAAAATTAATGTGTTTTATGTTTAGTTGAATAGGTAGAAGAAAAAATGTATATCATAATTATTTTTAGATGCCCTGAGCTGTTTACCCGGCGTTGTCCAAGAATCTACATATCCCGATCTTCTTGGCATAAATGAGCTGAAAGACGAAAATTAATGTACTTCTTATGATTAGTTGAATAAGTAATATGAAAAATAATATATATATATATATATATATATCGTAATTATTTTAAGATTCCCCGTGCTGATTAGCCGGTGTTGCCCGGGAATCTACTTCTCTCGATCTTCGTGGCATAAATGAGCTAAAAGACAAAATTCGTTATTGTGAGTTATCCGTAAAAGAATACCCGCAATGTGCTGCCATGCTTGCACAGGAATCTACGTACTTGTCTCCAACTTCTTGGCATCAGTGAAAGACAAAAATGGTTATTGTGAGTTATCCGTAAGAGATAAACATATGCTGTCGCGAACTTTTTTTGTAGAGCTTTTTGAGATATTCAATTCTGTGTACATTAATTTTGTGTATTTGTTATGGTTTAGGCAGCGTAAACCATTAAAGCGTCCATAGAGCTACTTTTTCACGTTTCCACTATAAACGGCGATTTTTAAGGGTGTAGGAGTTGAGTATCATAACTCTCTTATAGCCTATGTTCATCCTGGGAATCACCTGAACATTTTGCAAAAAGCCCCATCACAATCGGATCAACGGTATGGCCGCGTATAAAGTACAAACAACAAACAAACATTAATGTTTATATATTAGATAATGTTAGGAATGATACTCATCACTGAAGCCCAATATTAATGCAGAAAACAACGGAATAGTCATACATCCTGGTAATCCATCAAGAAACAAATACTTTGAACTCCATTGTGTGTCTTAAATCAATGTCGTGTTTTACACTAGCTTTGATATTTAAAGAAAAGTTATTTGTGATTTTTGTCACACGAATCCCTTTCTTCTAGATTCCGAAAATGTTAAAATTTCTATTGTCTGAGAAACGATTTTCGAATAATCTGAATGGCTTTCCCGTATAGGTTATGGTCAATTCCTTCTATGTTTTTGTTAATATATGGTTTTTTTATGCTCTAGCGCGAAATTGTTTACTTGACAATAATGTTCTTAATGTTGAGTGATTCCGGGTTATGTGGCCGTGGTCCATAGTTGGTGTTGATACCAGACGTTTCGCCCTCAACTGCGGAGGGCATCTTCAGTGGCGAGTGCTTCTAGGCGTGTTTCCCACTCTAAGTAGATCTTCCGACCAGGAAACACGCCTAGAAGCACTCGCCACTGAAGGTGCCCTCCGCAGTTGAGGGCGAAACGTCTGGTATCAACACCAACTATGGACCACGGCCACATAACCCGGAATCACTCAACATTATGATTACCGGCCGTGAAAGCCTGCATTCAACTAATAATGTTTTTCCCTGAAAGAATAACTATATGCGAAGAAATTGCACAATCAGTTTTAAAGGGTTCTGTACCAGATGTCTACTAATTTCATGCTAATCCCTTTTTTAAAGTACCTTTACTCTGCCTAACCATGCTAACCATGATTTGTTCATTGTAGAAGTTTTTTTATATCTTGTAATCAGATATAATATTGTTCAGAAATTAACATTGGATATCTTACTATTTCCAAAAAAATGTTTTAAAATAAAATAGTCCTATATCCAAAGATGTAGAAAGTTCTCTTAGAATACAGGATTTAACATTTTCAAATATGAACCTAAATTCATGTAACAGTAACTATTAGTCCATCAAATAATCGTCAGTATTCTGCTTTTGTTTTAGTCAGGCTGCGGTTTGATAAAACAGATATTACGGTTAGGGATTCGACGTGTTGGTCTTACGTCACTTCTATACTGGCTGTATGCTCGTCTATATATTCAATCTAAAACACGTCTGGGGAAAAGAATCGTATATACTTAACCTAGGATTTAAAGAGAGATCAGGGCTTGCTTGGTTTAGGCTAGGGGCATGGAAATTAAAAAAAATTAGCGACGATTACGATATGCGAATATGTCCAATGTGCGGGAAATTTTAAGATGAGATACATATATTAGGACAATGTAATGATTTAGAATATTGGAGACGTCAGTTATTACCGGAAAGATTTCTAAATTCAAATCGGGAAAGATTGGCATGCTACGAATTATTGGTAAATCCAGAAAATTGGATAAACTTGGGTAAATTTCTGGACAAAACGCGGAAAATAAGAACAACACTCATTCATGAATAAATATATGTTATCAAAATGCAATAACATTAATTCTTAATAATTATATATAAATTAATTAATGTATAATGCTATTGTGTAATTATTTAATTGTAATATTACTGTGTTTTCTTTATGTAATTGTAATGTTATTGTTTTTTAGTGTATAATGCTATTGTGTCATTATTTAATTGTAATATTATTGCGTTTTCTTTATGCAATTGTAATGTTATTGCTTTTTTTGTTGTTTATTTTTCTTCACGCTAGTAGCAATTATTACTTTATTGTAACGGACTATCAACAGCACGTATGGCTTACTGTCTGTGCGACCCATATTTGTAAATAATATTGTAAATATCTTACTTTTTGTCTAATAAAGTCCTACTACTACTACTACTACTACTACTACTACTACTACTACTACTACTACTATATTCAATCAACATATGTGGATGTGAGGCTTGCAGCCGGTAGATAGGCCAATGGCCTTACAGACTTGGCACGCTATGGGGTTTTTTCTAGTTAGAGTATAGACACTTTTTTGACCTGATAATTTGTTGCTATTTTATTAGAGTTAAATAGTAATGGTGTTTAATCGTAATGTGCTATGTAACAACTAATTTTATGACAATACTAATTTTTTTTAATTATTAAGAAAGTACCGCGTGTGCAAATACTTTCTTTAGTGATTGTATTTACAAGCCATTCGAAATAAATACCGCTGTGAAACTTCCATAGATCTTGCATGTGGTAGTAAGCTTCTTTTCTGTCACATTCTTTGTATTCAATCTATGGAAGTGATTTAAACCAATCTTTTGTGTGTTTGGATATCTTCTACTATTTTTTAACGTTAGGGTATTTCACGAATGTCGACATTTCTCTTTTCATCTAATACACTTATAACTAAAAGAGGAGGCAAACATCTCATCTGTGCATCCTGTAATTTGTTTTATGTCTAGAATACTATATCCAATTTTAACTGATCTCTTTTAGGGAGGCTTTTACTGTTACTTTGTGTAATCGTAATTTAGTTTCTATGTGCGAATGTATTTGTTTCTCAAACTGATATGAGGCGCTTAGAATAACAAGGGCGTATCAACAAAAATCACATTTTTTTATTATTGCAATATAAACTCTGAACATTCTTCTTTCATCCCTGTGAATAAGAACCATAGATGCGTCTTGGAAGAGAATGAAATATCCAATGCAATAACGCGTGGTGTTAGACCTGATGCATCGCAACGTAATAACAGATGAGTTTGAGAATAGCATGCGGCCGGCCTAGCTCCCCGTCGGGGTATTTATATTACCCTTATATTTCTCGAGTTTGTTTAGGTCCGGATGTATCTTAAGTGCTTATTGTTGACTTATTATTTCTACGAGGGTGATGTGCAGATGTATAGGTTTTGCGTTCAGTTTTTTCACTGTACACGCTAGGTATTACATACATTCTCAGTGTCTTGTAAACTTCTAGATAGTCTTGATTTAGTGACTAAGGTTTTAATGTAATTATTGGGTGTTCAGAAGCTCATGTTGTCATTAAATTCTAACAAAAGAGAGAATTGTTTTCTTTATATATGGGGCTTAAATCCATCACAGTATTAGTGTAAATAATTATTTTATTTCTTCACAAAATAATGAATGGCACAGGCAGTGAGTCACGTTCCGAACACATCAGGTCCTTCACTGCAATCATAGTATTTTCATGCTATGCTTGCAGCTTTACTAGGGAATTGTAGGTGTGGTAGCTTCCCGTTGCTTTCCACACCGGTGAAGGATGGTGATGATGATGATGATAAGGATGATGATGATGGCCATATGATTTCGGGGACCGTTTGGGCCTTAATGGTTTCCTGACATTTATCTTACAGTTAAGGAAAAATCCCGATAAAAACCTCACCCAGAAAAACTGCCCCGATCGGGATCGAACCCGAGCCCGCTGCGTGACAAGGCAGCACGCTACCTCGAGACCACAGCGGTGGACCATTAATATATAAGTTTGTAATATATCACGTGAATAATTACATATTGTCTTTTCTGAAGTAGCCTAATAAGTTTAACTTGCAATAGACCTAATTTTTACTGGAAAGTCGATAAATGTTATTACGTTCATATCGGTCCGAATTAGAAACCACTATAGAACACAATATTTAACTTCTTCGCATTGACGGATACGCTATGTCACGCGATATTGACAAAAAAGTTTGAAACTTTAAAAGCGTTTATCTCAAAACTACTATTTTGCGTATTCACCCTTGCTATTCTAAGCGCCTCATATCTGCTTTGAATCAGCTGTAAATGCATTAATTTTCTATTTCCATTTCCTGTTTCATGCATTGGAATAAAATATTTTTAATTCATAAAATGTATTAATCATATTTTACCTTTCTCACTCTCACTATCAAAATATTGTATTTATTGCATGCCTGTTGTTTACAATGAAGGCAGCCCTTTAATTTTTTATCACATAAATTATGTTTCTAATGAAATTTAATGTATTGAAATGAGTGATATAATACGTATTTCCTGTTATTAAAATTATATTTTCATAGAATGAAAACATGAACATGCTGTGGTTTTTAGTGAAATTAAATTTCGTGTAAGCGGTTCTGTAAAATAAGTATAAAAAAATAAATAACATAAAATTCATACATGGTTTCTGGATTTCGTGTGATAAAATTGACAGATTTTAGACGAGATAAATAACATTTGATGCAATTCCATTATAAGAATCTATTTCATTTTGTATCTCTTAATGTTATATCAATTAAATTAATAAAACATGTAAGATGTAAGACATTTAAAAATGTGGAAATTTGACATTTACTTGTGCAATGAGTTCGTAGCTCGGCCCGAACGTTCCATTCCTGAAGAATACAGGTACTTCTGGAGAGATTTCAGATAGGATCGTAGGATCCGATTAGGATCTCTTATATCGGGTCGATCACGGTTGGAAAACATGCAAATTCTTAGGTACAGTAAGAACATTGAGAGAGGTAAAAATTTAGGACTCAATGAAGAATTTTTTATTATTGATAATGTTAACTTTAGTGTAATTATTGCTTTCGATCTCCAATTTTATTATACATATGTATATTAGGTTGTCGTAGCTGAAAAATCTTCTATTCTTTTTATTGTGTATGTATGTATTATCTTAAATTTGTTTTGTAGGGTAAATTTTAATTGTACAAAGGATGAAGTGACACTAGAACGAGATACCAAGTTTCGAATTCGTGTAATTTAACTGGAATAATCACAGTTTTATATATTTTGAGTTTTTTTTTAAATTTTGGAGGAAAAATGTTCCTTTAATGCATAATAACACGTGACGAGAGTTTTAGTTATATGAACTATCAATAAATAACAAATAAATATTATAGGCCTATTATTTACACATGCTGTGACGGATTATTTTTTTAAAACATCCAAGCTGTATAGATTAGTTGGACAGTCTCCTGTCGTGGCTGTGAATATAGAATTAGTAGGTTGTCGACACATTTCGTCTGGAAAGTTGGGAGGAAGAGGATGGAGATATGTGAAATCTCTTCATAAATCTCGAGGGAGGTTTTAGTACTTCGTGTCTACTGCTTACTGCGCGCCAAGACTCTTGAAAATCACTATTTTTCTCTTCTAACTGGAAAATACTGCATCAAACCGCGATGCTGAGCTCATATTGCTTACTACAGGGATCTCCCACAACACCAGACCTGCCTGGTATATTTCTGTTCACAGGGGAATTGCTGATATTCCGAAAATCATAAATTGTTAACTTTTACTCTGCTCGGCTATTTAATTCAGTTTTAGAACGTTTTATTTGCATTGTTCAGCGTATTTATTTTTTGTGTGAAATGTTTTTATTTTGTTACTTTAAAATTAAAATAAATAGTATATTCATGTTGTCATCAGATTTTCAAAACGTTCTTCCTCTATTTTCTTTTTCTTTATTTACACAATATCCTTTCCGTCTTTATTCGCTCTTATACCTCTTTATATTCTGTATTTCTGATGCTCCTTTCACGACTATCTTTGTATAAGCTGAAATGTTAAAGAGCGTGCTTAATGAATTAATATATTCCTTTTTCCTTTGTTTTTTTTATTTTCACCTATTTTAGTTTTTCGTTTCTTCCTGGTTTTTTCTGTGTCCCTTTTCTTCATCTCGTATTCAGTTATTGATGTAGCCCATTTCATTGCATTATTTTTCTTCGTTTGTTTCCTCTTGTGGAAACTATACACCATGTATAACTTCTTGTCTCACTTCTCTACACATCTAACCTTTTCGAAACTTTTCTACCGAATATTTTTATGTTGTCTGACTTTTTCCCATTCCAAGGGCACTTAACTCTCTTTCTGGACCAAAGAGAGATACGAACACACAGGTAACCGGAAGAAATCAAATAGAATGAGCTACATATTCTTTATGGAAAATATGATGTAATGACGATATTTAAGTATCGTAGACTAAGGTGGGCAGGGCATATGGCACGAATGGGAAATTAAAGAATAGTGTGGGAATTTCTTATAGGAGAACCAGATGTAAAGGTTCCAGAAAATATACCAAGAATGATACGAGAGAATGACATTAATCATGATATATTGAGGCGAGTTATACAGGGGATCATTAGAAAATATTATTAAAAGAAAGAAATGTATAGAGAGCTTATGTTCGCGAGGCAATACGCTTCTGGGTTCGGTAATTCCACTTGGTTAGTAATTTTAACTTAACCAGAACATTGAATTTTGTTTCTTCACTCAACTCTTAAATTATGTTTTGCAATAACTCTTACTGTTTTGAACATAATCAATCATTCCTTGACATTACGTAAACTTCCTCCAATAAAAAGAATAATAACTCTTTACTACTTTTTTGTTCATTGTATACATACACTAGTGGAAAAAAGTTACACCTCAAGGACTGTGTTAATTGGCACCAGGGTGTAATACATGCATACTGGGTCTTTTTTTTTTTTAGAGAAGTCGAGATGACTAGTGCCAGTAAGGCAATGATAACATGCATTTCTAGAGTTGAGCCTTTGTTAAATTTCTTTCTCCGTCTCATATGTAATTGTAATTATTGTTTCTAATTTTTTTCTTCTTCATCCAAGGATTAAGCCGTTGGCTCGTTCCGATTTCACGAAAGCTAGAATTGTTAAAATTGTTCGGACCACCTCCTGTGTGGCATCCAACATTTCTCTTCCCGTGTGCTTCCTAAGTCAGCTATAATTTAGAAATATTTCTTCATGTATGCTATCAACATGTTTTTTCCTACATTTAACTATTCGATGTGTAAGTTGAAAATATTTAGAACCTTTCTTATATCATCAGTTGGTTTTTATCCGCCAGAGTATATCGTGCTATATTTCTTACAAATCTCATCTCAGTTGCTTCCAATCTTTGTCCTTGCTTTTAGTGATCGTCCAACATTCTGATCATGCATCAATACAGGAACAGCTGTTACTTTATAAAAGTTAATTATTGTTCATTTTATTGAAATTTTAAGGGTTCTTTTAATAGTGCCATATATTAGATTAAATTTATTTATTTTATCATTAATTTCCTCAATTTTAACATATGATACATTGTAGCCTAGATATCCCTAATATTTGAATTTTTAAATACTGACATACAATTTTCTTACAGGCAATCCTCGATTTAAATAGTCCTCTTACCCATCATAACCAAGTCATGTGTTCAACCGCGTAACCTGATACGGGATCAATTAGTAATTAATAAATATTCTATGTAGGCCTACTTCCTTAGTTGAGCGTTCTTATAACCTATCCAATAACATTAATTTACGAATTTCTAAGTTTATAATAGTTCACTTAGTCCGTTTTAGTTTTAAATTCCTCACCTACAGCCTTATTCATAAAATGAGTATATTATCTAACTTACAGTCCATAAAAGTCACATTTTACTTTAATTTATGAGGCTATTTGTCAACTTGGAAGCCATTGGCGCACGATTTTCGTGTAGAAGTGTTAATGACAGGTCGGATGTCACGTGTTGATCCCATTCACCTGAATATGTATTTCATGCTGTAAAAATGAAGGATGTTAGAGAGCAAGTAATTAAGTTATGAATATTTACAAGTCTTACTCATGAATTATGTAGACACACAAATTATTATGCACTGGACAGTGCACGATTTAATCGTGTTTATTCGTTTGCATTGGAAAACAAGAGTTCAGTTCGTACACAAGAAAGATAAGTATTGCAGTTGAAAATGAATCGGTATACTCTAGAACAGCGTGTGTTTATTATTCGAGTGTATTGGAAGACAGGCTCAATACAGGCATGTCAAGAGCAGTTTGTAGAGAGATTTGGAGACAACCGACCTCCACCAAGTAAGTCCACCATTTGGGCCTTAGCGAAGAAACTTGAAACACATGGAACTTTACTGGACATACATGCAGGAGGTAGAGAACAAATGACACAGGAAACGATCACTAATATGAAGGATAGGCTGCTGGCTTCTCCCTCTAAATCACTCCGCCGACTTTCACAAGAAACAGGAATGTCAAAAAGCAGCTGTCAGCGTGCTGCGAAAAAAGCGAAGCTTCACGCTTATCGTTACACTGTGGTGCACGAATTAAAAGAAACTGACAAAGTGAAACGAGTAAGATATTGTCAAAATTTTCAAACATTTCTTCAAGATAATCCGACTATTCTGGACTACACTTGGTTCACGGACGAGGCATGGTTTCACTTGTCGGGCTACATAAATAATCAAAATTCCCGTGTCTGGGCAAGCGAGAACCCCCATATGATACACGAAGAGCCCCTTCATTCAGCAAAGATTGGTGTGTGGTATGCAATATCTCGGCGGCGAATAATTGGTCCCATCTTCTTCAATACAATTGTCGCAACAAATTAATAACTTGAAATATTCAATACGTTTGTAAATCAACTGGATGACCAGGAACTCTCCATGGGACATTTCCAACAAGACGGTGCGACATGCCACACATCAAACGCCAGCATGGCTGAAATTCAATCCTTTTTCTGTGACCGCGTCATTTCGAAAGGGCTTTGGCCACCGCGCTCACCCGATCTGACAATACCTGATTTTTTTCTGTGGGGACATCTGAAAGGGAGAGTTTATAATAACAAACCACGAACCATAGATGCTTTGAAAGAAAACATCCGCACAGAGATCCAGGCAATAAACGCGGATATCTTAGCGAAGACATCCGATAATATGGTCCGGCGTATTCAAGCTTGCTTGGATGCAAATGGCGAACACTTCCAACATATGTTATGATGTCACCTTATTTCTCACAGAATGAGGTAATTCGTCTTCAAATTTCACTGCAATATCTCCATTAGTATTGGAATTATTACAATTGATGTCGGGTTCGGTAGCGAGCGGGACACACTGTAGAAGGAAAACAATGATTTATATTTACGCCTCTTTCAATGTCCTTTACCCATATGCTGCTGTATCTGGATTCCACTTTTGTGCCACCATTGCGATGGACATTCGAGCGACTGTCACTTGCTTATACTGAATTTTGTTTCCTGCAGCTTTACTGGCTTTTAAAAAAATAATTATCATGACTTATGAAATAACCCTTGTGTTATAGCTAAACCTTTCAGTCTATCAGCGGGCATGCTAGTTCCGGTCTGATGGATAATCCTCAGCAGAATACGGGTTGAAATAAGCCAAACGGATGCGTGGCATATGACTGTTCCTGTATTAATGGGCGAGTTTAGTATTGTAACACTGCTTGCTTCATCCCACACTTGTTTTCTTCTGATCTGCTGACTGTACTGGATTCTGATAAGTGGATACTACGTCATAATAAGCATGAGCTCGATTTACGTCACACAGTTCTAGCAATGCAGGACAGATCTTGCATACATTTATGAGTTATCTAGACTCGGAATCAGCGGTCAGAAGAGAGGCTAAGAGGGAAGGGCCAGTATTGCCTAGAAAGGTCAATAATAAATGTCCTGCAATCATATTGGCTGCAAGTCGGACTGCTAAAGTTCCTGGTCGAATGAAGTGTACATCCCAGCCAGAACCTGCGTTAAATTCTCCTTATAGCATATTGTTAAAAGTTTTCCAGTTTACAGCATTATCCCCGACTTGTAAGCTGGATTTGAGAACGAGGCTCTCAGCACAAGAAGTATATTAATTATTTCTACAGTAGCCTGTGTCATGAGAGAGAAATTTAAATTAAATAGCATTTTGATTTTAATTACTAACATTAAATGTAGATCGGTGTTACGCAGAGAAAATTAATGCAATGTTTAATTAATTCCTACAGAAAACAACAGTAAGAATGTTTGCTAATTTCCTTGAGTAAAACAACTAATTTCATTGTAAGAGAGACTTGACAATATGGGCGTTTCCACTTTCCTCCTCTGGTAGCAAATCATAAAACAACAGAGTCGACAGTACATTTACGCTTTGTACTGTTTTAAACCTTACATGTTCTATAAGATACATCGATTCAATTTATTGAATATTTTTAATAAACCGAAATGCAAACGAACGAATGAAATTACTTAAATTTGTGTTCAATTGCACAATATACAGTTATAATTTACAATTTTACATGATATTGTTTTCTCACTGGGGTGGGAAATTAGTGTTTCACCAATTAAAAAGTTAATGTACCCTTCATAACACTTCACTGTTTATGAAAGTATTAGAAACAGAAATCTTTTCTATATTTTTTAAAATTATGTAAAAAAGAAAGATTTAAGAAAATTCAGTATCGATGTAATGAATCGAGCTTTGGTATTTCCAAAAACATCTTAGATGCCTGTAACTTTAAGCAAATAGTAAAAAATCTGTAAAAAATGAAGTAAAAATCAAATTCCGCTACATTACATTTTGTTTACAACTCATTGGTTAGGTTTTATTCTATTTCATACTAAAATTGTAATGTGTGAATCCAAAATTCGCACTCCTAGTTTTATGCTTCCATTGTACTCTGAAACTCCATACTCTAAGATGTTAGGGGCTGCTGTAAATTAGTTTCTTTTAAAAATAAATTTACTTTTTTTTGTAGTCGGTCTCTCAGCTATTAGTTGTTGTGTTTTTGCGCTCTCTCATTATATTAATTTAATTAATTTTAATTTCAGTTTTATTAATGTATGCAGATCTGTATATATTGTTTAAAATTATTTTTATGTTTTATGTATGTTTTTTAACACATATTTTTTTGCAGTTTGTGTGAAGGAGAAGACCTTATGCTATTAAATCTGCAAGTTTAAAATAGTAATAATAGACAGTTTAACTAAATAACTCACTGGGACATTCGAACCCATAGGTACATACCGCGCGGACATAAGCTCTCAATACATACCTATCCTGAGCTAATGTTTTTCAATCATCCTCCGTATAATCTACTTCCCTCCAATAATGTTTAATGTTATATTTCCATCTCATTAATAATAATAATAATAATAATAATAATAATAAATCATAATGATGACGATAATAAAATAATATTCATTATTTTTATTATTATTATTATTATTATTATTATTAATCCTGCAGATTGGTAAACATTTTTTCATGTTTAATTCTTCAATATAATTTTCTTTATTGTGCTTTTATTATTCCTCTTATAATTAGCTCGAAGTTCTTTATTTATTAGAATATTTCTAAGGGACGCGAGTTCAAACTCGGCTGAGGTCGATATATTCTTTTAGGATAGAAAATCCAAGGGCCAAGTCGTCCGGGAGGTGAACATTTCTTTGTTATTAACTTAAACTTTCCTTTTATATGCAATGTTATGTATTCCGCACTTACTGATGTAATCCTAGAGTATAATTGAGTATAATTGTCCATAATTGTTAATTTTTACTTTTCTTGGAAATTGCTGTCCCCGGCGGTTTCAGTCTCTTTTGCCAGTGTCTTCGCATACTTCTCTGTTTCTAGTTTGCCCGTCCATTACTTTCCCACCAGCCGTGTAAATGTCTCACCATTTGGTCCCTGCCTGCCTGAAGTCTTTCTTGCCGATTCTAGGGTCCCATATGGCTACTCTGTAGGTTTACTTCATTCCATTAATCCTAGCCACGTGGCCACCCCATTTCCATATAGAACGGTGTAGTATGGTAAAGCGTCTCTCACACCTGTTTATATTCTACAGCCTCTAATATTTATTGTCACTTGTAACATACTTAGTTCCATATTTGTATCATATTTTACTGTTTAGTTCCAGGTTGGTCTGCCATACAGTAGAATTTCAAGTATACATTTCTCTAACATATCTACTTCAGACTCGTCTTTTGAGATTCATCAGTAAGGACGACCTTCAAATTCCAGAATATTTTTCATTCCTCTCAGATTATTCTTTTTATTTCGTTCTCGATGTTCGTAATCCATCCATCCAAAGTAATTCTACCCGAAGGCAGGTCTTTCACTGCAATCATAGCATTTTCATGCCATGCTTTGCAGCTTTACTAGGAATTGTAGGTGTGATTGCTTTCCACACCGGTGAAGGATGATGAAGATGATGATGGCTGGATGATTTTCGGGGACCGTTAGGCCCTAAGCTTCCTGACATTTGTCTTAAGGTGAGGAAAAACCCCGAAAAAAACCTCACGCAGGAGCCTGTCCCGACCGGTATCGAACCCGGGCCCGCTGCGTGACAAGGCAGCGCTACCTCGATACCACAGCGATGGACATATTCGGAATAACATATTAAATTCATGCAAATAAGTGATTGAAGTGTTAACCTTTCATAAAGCATGCGCATGATTAGATGAGCAGATCAGATGGAAACTCAATGCTTTGTTTGGAGATCAGCATCTGTCAACATGATCCTTGTTATTAAATTCCTTTCCTCCGTCGTCTCCCCCGCACTTCAGGTCCGAGAACGTTTCTGCTAAGATGACCACAGTATAATACGTATTGAATAAGGATGTCTCATAGGTATATTATACTCTCCATAACGAAAGGATAAAGAATCACTCCGTGATGTAAATATATTGGCGGTTCCAAAGGGATATTAGTGGTGATCCACTGGACCATTGCCGGGATTTTCTCCGAGTTCTTCCGTTTCCCAAATTTCATCCCACCAACACTCTCCATTCTCTCTTTCCTTCCCTTCATGCCGTTTCTTTTCTCATCCATTCATTTCATATCACCCTTCACCTAACTTCATGTTAGGAAATATAGTTCGATTGAAGATCTAGTGGAGTTACCAGAGTGCTAGCTCATGACTCGGAGCCTGAATAATAGCGGAGTCCGTAAGTATATTTACACCATGGAAGTAGTCCTTCCTTGCGGCCACGGGCCCAATCCAAAAATGGCAGTTTGATCATGAGATAAGATCTTGGTGTGCCGGACGATAAAAAAGGGCAGAAGGGGTTAATGGCAGTAGGCCTACATTTGCAGCCGCTTCTCTCACCAATCTCTGGTGACCCAAATTCATTATAATTACATTAGGCTATTAATATAGACTGTGGACAGTAACATATTAAATTGATGAATTAAGACAAAATACACCATTAATGTTATATATTTTTTTCCTGAACACGTTCTTTCAGATGTATATCGATATTTAATCAAAGACTATTTTCTGCGAGCTAAACGCTGTAGACGGAAAGGGAATATGTGATACGGTTGAAAGATCTGGGTTTTGTTTATTGCCACATTATTTTTTTGCTGGGGTCACTAGTATTTAGTATAGGCGCATCTTTAAGAAACTAAACTCTAAACTCCATGGAGCGACAGGCCTAGGAGGCCCTTGGCCTACCAGATGGCTGCTGGCCTCGCATCCGCATGTGTTAATCACAGAGGTGGACGATCATCCAGTATAGGGGTGACATGTGATCAACATGTCCAGTCCCTCAACCGTTATAGCTGGTTTACTCAACCTGGAGCCACTACTTATTATAGCTACCCAAATGCCTCACGATACTGGGTGGGCACCGGTCCCATACTGGCCGAAATTCTATGAGAACATTTCTTCCTCCATGTACACTCGAACCAGCACAAGTCCCGTAGCTCTGCGTCAAGGATTTTTGCCTTAAACATTCGGTTACGGCGGGGGACATCTTTTTTAGAAACTATCTTTCAGATATATCCATAATAAGTAATTACAAGTGTTTTGAATATAGTATAGAAGACATCATTCCACATAATATTCTGGAATCATCATTAAAGTAATTATCCGATATTTACACGTAACAAGATTTTAAAAATATGTTACGAAACCCTGTTGAGGTCACTGTGTTTACGTTTTAATAATTGTAAAACGGTACCTGATATCTCAGTCGTTCTCGATAATTTGCAGTGTTGTTTGTACTGTTTTAAAATATTAAAACTTTAATTTACATGTAAATTGAAATTATAAGAATATATTCTGTATGGGTATGCTCCATTCAATGGTGTCTTGATTTTATTCTTGATATGGTGCGTTATTCTATGTAAACCACTATCACGCGAAGGCATCCTTCAAATGTACAACATTAATATTAATATTAATAATAATAATAATAATAATAATTAATAATAATTGTCCATCCACGAATTTAGACTAATTGTTGACCTGTTTCGACATCTATAGGAACATCATCCAAAAGTCTTTTGAGTCGACGTCCAGATCTTCTTCTTCCTGCAGATTAATAGCTTAACATTTGTTTGGGATAATAAATAATAATAATAATAATAATAATAATAATAATAATAATAATAATAATAATAACAACAACAACATTGAATGTTTGAATTATTGAAAGTAAGTAAATATAGTAAGAAAATTGACAATGGCGGTATCGGACAATGATTATAAAAAAATCATCGCCGAATCTTAGGAAATAGTACTTTCTTTTGTAGAGTCTGTAACAACAATCTGTATCAAAATTTATAACTGCAAGAGTATTTACTAATTCGATTCAGTACTCGTAACTGTTATCGGTCAAACATGTGTTACGGATTTGAAAGATGTATGGGAGACGAGATTCAAATGTCATTTATTTTATTAGTCGCAATACCGTGTGAATTCTATCAGTATTGACATTCACCAGGGAGCAGCAGTAATCGGTCACCATGTGCCCGCAGCCGTTCAAATACGTGAGAAAAATACAGAATGGATGTTCCTAATGTTCCAGCTGAGAATTTCTTGTCTACGTGTTGCATGCTGTATTCTTCGAATATTTGGTCTGCAATGTATGTGCGATTTCTCTAACGTCAAGTATAATATCAAATATGTTTGTGTGTTATTTTTATGCCTTTACCTCAAAGAAAATATTTCTGCTTTCATGTAATATTCGAATGAGTTTCTTCATCTAAAATTATTGTTGGGTTTAGCTCATCGATAATTTATTTAAAATTTTACAAATTTTAGTATCAATAAATGAGGCTCCTGGTTCAACACCTTTTGTATCCAATACGGCATTTAGGCATTAACAAGAAATGCAATAAAAGATAAGTACTGGATAACATGAGAATATCTCAGTCTTGAATAAAAAGTATACAATCGGTTATGGTGGACTAATGGTTACCATGGCCGATTCGGTATACAAGTGGCTAGCGCGCGGGTGCCCCGACTCGGATCATAAGTTCGAATCCTGACGATTCTGAAGGAGTATTTTGTTGGTAAGGTATATCGAGATTTTCCGAATTTTCTCTAGGTTCTCCCATTTCCCAAATTTCATCCCACCAACTCTTCCATTTTCTCTTTCTTCCCTTTATGACATTATTTTCTCATTCATTAATTTCCTAACACCTTTCACCTTATAGTTTGTTTACCACCAACAAGTGTCAAGAATATGTGATTTCGAAAATTTAGTTTGATTCACCACAGTTCTACAGTGCAGTTCTGGCTTCTTTAGCCGCCCTTGAGGGGGTGTATGGTGCAGTAAGAGTGGAGGGCGAGTTACAGGTACAGCCAACAACTACCCTCAATTTTGAAAACATAATAGTTACTATACGTTGAATTTTAGTATCTACTAGTTCTGTCCTATTTCTTGCTCTGGTTGTCTTAGGCTGATCAGTCCGGTTATTCACTTGATGGTTGCCAGTAATGTAAATGTCTCCTGGTCACGTTACGAGCGTTACGCAGGACAAGTCTAGTGGTGGGACTGGGACACTGAAAAATAAATCTTTGAGGAACACACAACTAAAATTTTACAAAATTATGGCAGTGCCTGTCTTAACATATGCAAGTGAAAATTGGACTCTTAACCGTTCAGACAGAAGGGGAATAGAAACTGCAGAAATGAAGTTCCTACGCTCAGTAGCGGGTGTGACAATTTTGGACAAGAAAAGAAGTGAGGATATTAGGAAGGACTTAAATATTTCAATTTAACAAATAGAATTGACAACATGAGAAACAACTGGTATGAACATGTCAAGAGAATGCCTACAGATAGAATCCCTCAGCTGTTACTAAAGTGCAAACCAATAGGACATAGAAATGTTGGACGCCCATTTACTAGATGGGATGATTCATTAAATCCCACTTGATGTGAAAACAGGTCAAAAGGCCTAATTTCATGAAGCAGAAGAAGAAGAAGAAGACTAGTTCTGTGCTAATGAATAGTTGTAATGCCTAATAAGTTTGAAGTGTTCATTATAGAATAACCTTGTTTCTATAACAATTTATTTTATTACCATTATTATTATTAAATATAATAAAAAATACATGGCTACTACTTTCATCCCAGACTCGGCAATGTGCCCTCCTGCCATGCGCCTTTGGTTTTACAAGACGGCTACAGTTATTACCAGAACTGGACTGCAACGCATTGCTCGGAGTCTGAACAATACAAAAAGGGCACATGGGGCCAAGGGGAGGAAATGTGATTGGTCATTGACTGCCATTTGGGGCATGAGTTAAATAGTCTTTGCTAATAGTCTACGTAACCAAGTTATATTGCTGCCGGTCCCTTGTGTCACATTTTATTAGCAACCAAGTCTCACAGAGATATAACAGCACGCTCTAAAATTAACATTTTATATGTTGTCAGCGTTACTGACCACTGTTAATGAGGTCCCGGGTTCGATTCCCGGTCAGACCATAGGATTTTTTCTTAAAGGAAAATATTCCTGTGGTTGCCCATGGTCTGGAATTTAGGTTAAGTTTAGGTTAAGAACTCTCCTGGCGCTTCATTATCATTTATCACCCATCATATCATCGGGGTAACGTAACTCCGCTTTCCAGGTGCTCCAACCTAAGAAATTGATTACAATTTCGCCAGTGCCATGGGAGAAAGCCAGAAATGTCATAAAATACAACCTGGTGGCTTTAGACAAAAAAAAGTAGTTTTCTGTTCTCAATACTTGGGTTCATGTGCAAATACATTTCTCTTCACTTCTATCTATCTTCGGGTTTTTACAGCTGCTACCGTCTTCCCGTGCCAAACCTCCAAAGCCTACGGTCTTGGGCATCTTCGATGCTTAGCCCTCTAGCTTGCATTACTGTCTTCATGTTTTCCTTCATGTTAACCTTGGTCTTCCTCTTTTCTTCTTTCTCTTCGGATGCCATTCATATAGTTGCTTCGGCCATCGCTCAACAAAAATTTCTCTTCACTTAACTATTTTTTAAACTCATGGCATTATTTTCTTTATATCAAATCTTGATCATTGATGATTATACTGCTTAGGTAGGTTCTAACTTTTCTATTTTAAAAGTATAATTTTTATCAATTTTTATGTTAGTAATGTCCACCGCTGTGCTCACCAGGTAGCGCGCCCAGATTCGATCCCCTGTCGGGACAAGCTTCCTACTAGGTGAGGTTTTTTCCGGGTTTTTTCCTCACCTGTAAGACAAATATCAGGTAGCTTCGAGGTCCAAAAGGTTCCCGAACATCATCCGCCATCATCATCATCATCATCCACGGTGTGGAAAGCAATGGGAAGCTACCACACCTCTAATCCCTAGTAAAGATGCAAAGCAAAGTACGAAAATGCTATGGTTGCAGTAAAGGACTTGTCCTAGGGCAGAACACTATAAAAAAGGTTAGTCATAATCTTCGGTTCTGATTTCTGAACAACTGTAACTTTTTTCTTGGTAATCTTTTTCTGAAAGCCTATGTTTAACAAATTTTTCATGTAGTTTCTCCATTTTCTAATACAAAAATGTAATATAAACATTTTACGCAGCGGATATTTTTTTCTGCAGTCATCTCTATTCCGCTAGTGCTTTTTATATTTCTTAATAGTGTATTCT